>PVJO010002674.1:0-138050 GCA_004026905.1 Hystrix cristata
TGAAATTCATGATTGTCTTCTCTAATTCTTTGAAGTATGTTAGTGGTATCTTGATTGGAATTGCATTAAATCTGTATAGTAGTTTAGGAAGTATAGCCATTTTCACGATGTTGGTTCTTCCTACCCAGGAACATGGGATGTCCTTCCATTTTTTGATATCCTTTTCAATTTCTTTTTTTAGGGTGCTGTAGTTTTCGACATAACCTTTCACTTAACCTTCCCTTTCAGTATTTCTGTCCTGTTTTTCATCTCACTTTTTGGCTCTGGACTTCATTCTGCAATGAATCTGTGTTCCTCAACATAATTTTATATATTTATGTTTGTCTAATATGTTTAATTCATTATTATGTTTTAACTTCAGTTTTTATATTTGAATTGTATTCTCTTTTATTCTTTTTCAGTCTCTTGGATATTCTTCATAGTCTCCCAAACCTTGTCAAAGAAAGTAAACGTTTGTATTCCATAGTTTGTTTTTTTAATATCTAAAGTCTCTGCAAGTCTGTTTCCATTGCTTACAGTTTCAGCAGGTTTTCAGTTATGTTGCCTTGTTTTCTTGCTGTTTCCTGTGAGTAACTCATTAGTTTGAGCTGAATTTATGGAAATTCGTTAATATATGGATAGAACTGAGACCCTACAAAAGGATTTGTGTGTATTCTTCATTGTGTGAGGGGCACAAAAACTCAGGATCGCTTTAAATTCTCCCCTGAGCTCACACCCTTGCCAAATCACCTCCACTGCAGGTAATCTTATTTGGATTACAAATTGATATAAAGCTTTGTGTGATTATGAATTCTTAGCACGAGGTTTGTGGTTGGTTATGAACTCCCTGGGTGCACCTCTTCCCTTTATCTCAGCACCAAGGCCAACACAGAGAAATATCCTTGCTGTCTCTCGCCGCACGTCCAGGCCTTTTTCTCATTCACCTCTGGACGGCACGCAGTCCTCTGGGAATCCAGCTTTTAGCTGAGGAAGCGTATCGCCTACATTTGGTCAGCTCTGAGTTTTAATTTCTGCTCTTTGTGCCTCAGGCAGCCTTTCATGCACAAACTCCAGGTCAGGAGAGTCCAGCATCCACCCTCAGAATGAAAGTTGGCCTAGTACCCACTCAGCTCCTCCAGCGCTGAGTGCCTCCGTACTGCACTGCATTCTGGATCTGTCTGTCTGTCTTTCTCTTTCCCTCTTTCTCTCTCCTGTGCTTACATATGGATGTGCTCCCCCGCCACTGCATTTAAAGGTACTTTTTTTTAGAAATTTTTATTTTATTTTATTTACTATTTTTTGGGGGGTGCTGGGGTTCGAACTCAGGGCCTTGTGGTTGTGAGGCAAGCACTCTAACCACTGAGCTAAATCTCCAGCCCCTTTTTAGAATTTTTAAATCCAACATTCATTGTTTTAATCGTATGAGTTATTCAAGATGGATGATTCATTATGCTAATGAAAAATGGAAGACTCACTTTATCTTCTTTGTGAAAGAACCTGGACCATGAAGAGACATGCATAAAACATTTGCTTTAGTTGCCCTATGTCACGGAGTGCCTCTGACCAAACCCCCACATCTCACCCTCCAAAGGAGCCTTGTGCCACCCCAGCTTTTCTATCCCATCAAGGACTTCCTTTGATTCTTTGTAATGACTGTTGTTTGCAGAACACATTTACTCCGAAGAGGAAAAAGCAGAAGCTTTGATGTCAGGTGACCCTTACATCCTGCTAGCGCCACTTACTGCCTTTAGCCCCACATTTCTCAGATAAGACTGACCTGTCGGTAGAGCTGTGGGGACTGCAGAATAGGAGCTCACAAATGGTTGCAAACTGTGCAGCAGTGGCTTCTGCTTTTGCCTTCAGACTTCAAAATACCCTAAGTTTAGAATAAGAATAATTTACTTGATTTCACTTTATTTTCTAACCTGTGTATATAAAATATGATGCGTGTGGGGATACGTGTGCTTTGAGGCTCAGGAGAAACTGTGCTAGGATGCTGCCCTGTTCTTAGGTGGTGCCAGCAGACCAATGTCCATAAACAGACTAGGTTTGTTAATCTAGCTCTAGATGCAGATCATGAGCTTCCGGTGAAGAAATACGGATTGATCAGCCCAGCAACACACCATAAATCAGGATTTAGGGTTTACTTTTCAGATGCCCAGTGACATTACAGTGGGGTATATAAAATGTAATTTTGCCCTTCAAATCTACTAGAGAAATTTTATTTACACATTTAAAATTATAGATATACATATAAAAATCTAAACTAATTAAGACAGTTTGTATTTGCTTAACAATAAATGCACAGCAGAGACCAAGCAGTCAGTGGTAGTATTTGAAGCATAAAGATGTCCCTCGAAAGGGGCCTTTAAAAGAGTAAATCTTCAGTGATTCATAAACAGTTACTTCACTTTTGAACTATAACTGAACAACTGCATACCTGTTAAAGTAATACAAACACAGGTGAACTAATTAACCAGTTCTTAGCAGAAGACATTTCTGTACAATAACTTCTAAAAGTCACCTTTGCCCAAGTACCCAGCTATCCTAGGTAAGTGGTAAGCAATTTAAAAGCCATTCTGATCATTCTATCATAAAGATAAGGAAACTAAGGCCATAAGATTAATAGAAAGGTGGCACTAGTAAAACCCTTGTCTACCGTTCCTTACCAAATTATAAGATAGTCTTATTAGGATTGTTATAAGGACAATGAACTAAAATGAATTTTTGAGTCTCTTTTTTTTAATTTGAAATATATATATATTTCAAATATATATATTTATTTATATGTATTTAAATATACAAATGTATATTCAAATATATAAATATATATTCAAATATATATTCAAATATATACTCAAATATATAAATATATAGGAGGTGTATATATATATATTCATGAGAAATTCTTTATCACTCTAAAGGAGAAAAGGCTATAACTTTAGAAAGAGTTGTATCATAAAAGAATCATTTTTATTAAAGTGTTCTAGGTATTCATTATTTCAATAATACTTTATACTCCTTTAATTCACCTAAATTTTTTTTCTAATTAATTTAACAACTTGAATAGTATAGTAAAACCTGAATTTAAGCATTATAATAATGGAAAATTGATGTAGCAAAAATTCAGTCCACTGGATGCATATAAACATATTTATATGTGTCTCCCTGTAATGCATAATTTAATCCCCAAAAGGAAGGGGATAAGATGGCATCACCCACGTGTACATGTGAAGTCCTTCTCCTCCGTGACCTTGTCCTCGAGTACTGGAGCAGCAGAAAACCCATCAGAACACATGTTGGCTCAGCCCACTGTGTAGCTCCGGCCTGCTGCTGACTGACATCTTCAGGGATCCTGCCCTGTTAGAGCTTGACCTGCACACAGAGTGCCCAGATCCTGGAGATCTGAGGACTCCATCATTCAAATCATTCTCTGTTACTGTAGCTACTCTCAACTCTTGGCGTTAGGAGAGTCAATAAAGCAGTAGAACAGTATGGAACTAAAATAGGTTTTGGGTTCATTATCATCTCTTGGTGTTATACTATTTCACATCTTTTGATTTGCATGCACATAGAACAAAAGGAATTTTTAAAAATGTGTATGCATGAACACACACAGAGAATTTTGAACCTTCATCTGTAAAAAAAGGAAAAAGAATCAGAAAGAAAGCAAGAAGTACACATCGCTTGGGGAATAAACAAATGTTACTCTCAAGTTGGGTGCTAAAGATGTTCATGCTCAAGTTTTGGAAACTGGATATGCTGTCTTATACCACAAAGGAACTTTGCAGATAGAGTTAATTAGAACTTCCAGAAGGGGAGATTGCTCAGCGTTCTGGGTGGGTCCGATCTAACCGGACGAATCGAATCCTTAAAAGTGACGATCCTTCTCCAGCTGTGTTCAGAGAGGCAGCATCACCAGGAGGAAGAAAAGCCCTGTTCCCACCGGCTCAGGGGCAGGGAGGAGGCCAGTCTTCCAAAATCCGAAAGAGGCCTCTAAGCCGAAAAAGGCAGAGAAATGTACTCTCCCCTTAAGCTTCAGAGAGGAACGCAGTCCTGTAAGCACCTTTAGCCAGTGAGATCCCTATTGGATGTTGGACCTACAGAGGTATAAAACGACAGGCCTGTTAGCTGAGGCGTTAAGTTTGTGGTAACTAGTTACAGCAGAAAGAGAAAATCAGTATAGCACCTGATCCGCACAGCAACCTTATGAGGGGACAAAAACGGATGCATCTATTCAATAACTGAGAAATCCCGTGATCAACAGGGATTGCTCCTAACAGGCGACGGCATCGGGAAGAAGAATGCTGCCCCCTGACGCCAGAGCAAGGGCAGCCTTCCAATACAGCCGCGCTGACTTGTTCATGCTGCTTCCAAACACCTTTCCACGCAACTATGAAGACAAAGATACTGGGAAGCAGAAAGGTGGAAAGGTGAGTTATGAGTCGTGGAGCAAGGCTGGGTGCGGTCCCAGAGGTAGGAGTAACTTCGCCCCGCAGGAATGGCTGTGGGCACAGTGCTCCCGGCTCGTGAGAATCCGGGCTGAGCAGGCCGTCGGGGCCCACATGCGTCAGACGGGTGAGATTGAAGGGTGGTAGACAACATGCGTCTCCAACTGACAGTGGAGAGACAGCGGCAGCTTTTGGACAAGAATGTGGTTTAGCAACCATGCGAATTAATATGATCGAACTAATGGTACTGTGGAGAAAGAATTACAGTAGCAGCAAAGAAATCCCCCGCTATTGGGACACTATGTGAAAGTCAGTGAAGCTAGGGCTAAAATAGAGCAGACGGCTCTTCTGAGATTTAAAAAAGGAAAGAATGAAAGATTTGGGGGGAGGAGTGCTGAAAACGGAGTGTAGAGAAGAAATGGCACTTCATAATCTGAGAGTTCTACCACTTCTATCAGCTACTAGGTACTGTGTTAAGTACCATATGTATACATCAGTAGTTAGCACTAAGTATTATGTTCTAGACTCTGCTTTAAAAGCAATTTATTTGTAGCTCTCATATTTGTTTAAAAACAAATCTATAAAATAGATATAGCTAACATTCCTCTTTCAGATATTTGTTACTAATGGTCCACAAAAGATGCTCTGCATCCCACGAATCCAAGTCTGGATTCAAGCTCAGAGCTGGCTGAGTCAAAATTCTCAACAGTTAAAACACAGCACATTCCTCTGAGTCTTGATTCGACGACACGTCCCTTTCCAACAACAGATTCTGATTTCAGAGGAAGTTAAATTTATTTTTCTAAATATCAGTTACTCAAGCATTGAGGATAATATTTTACCCTGGCGAATCTGCCAGCTGTGGGCAAATACAAGTTTAAGCTGGAGAATAATAAGAACTTTTTACCTAGCAGATGAAAATAGTAACTTTTAGTTGCTAAATTGCAAGATCTAAAGCTAACGAAACCATAAAAATGGATATACTACTCCTGTGGATTCTAAATTCCATGCTAAATTAAGTCAAAATGCTAAAATTATGGAATTGGCATAAATTGCCAGGTTTTATTTCTCCCAGAGTAAGATTCTTTAAATACTTACTAAGCTGCTTAGTGTCTTTTGAATCAAAGAAATTTTACAATACACTGAAGTGATAAAATGTGATGTGGAAGAGCTAAAGTAATAAACCACATAGATTAAATGTCTCTCAAAATACTATCGGGTTTTAAGACTATGAAGAACACACTTAGGTGAAAAAATAACATAGGAAAATGTCACGAGGGTTGACCATGAGCAAACATCTGGAAAATAGCTTGAGACATTTTCCCAAACTAAAAATGTACCAGCTTATCTCTCTCTAATTAAAGTACCAAAGAAGTAGAACTTTAATTAAAATATACTTTAAGGATGAAACCAACATGCAGTATAAATGGATATAGAGTAGCTATATTGTGGCTTAAAATATTCAGCAAAATATCTAATCAAATGAAAATATCCTTGTGACATTCACAGTGAGCTCAGAAACTAGCAAAAACCATCTTCCACTACTGGAACTATAGTTTCTAGTTTCTTCTTTATCCACCAAAATTTATTCTATGGATATTCATTAATTCAAGAAGTATTTCTTTGAGAGTTAGGTATACAATAAAATGCCAAGAAAACAACAGAAAATAAAAATGAGAAGGTGTTTCTTAAAATTCTTGTGTTTCTTAAAATTTTGTGTTTGGGGAACAAGTTGATGAACTGTTAGCACTCTCCAGATTTATTGGGAGGGGCACGGTTGGTCTTGGAGTACACTAGGGAAATGGACTAACATTCTCTGTTTAGATATAGCATGTAAACTGGAATTTTAAATCCTAACAACAACAATAATGGTTAAGTAGGTCTGTTAATTCAAGCTATTTCCAAAGCTCTTCATTTACACTCTCAAAGAAGATGTCTTTTACAGGAGAAAATGGCATATAATATTCATGTAGTTGAATTTTCTCAAACAAATCGATCTGGAGGTCTCAATAGCTACCAAAACAAATACAATTTCAATAAACAAACTACTAAAATTATTTTCATTGTAAATAAAATATCCTGATTCTCACAAAAGAATTATAATAATATCTTGAGAAATTAATATTTTGCACTCAAATCTCACATGTGATTATAATATACTTTATATAACTTGCTTACTCTACAGAAAATGTCTACTGTAGCTAAGGGAGGCAGTCTAACTAGTGTCTCCATATCTTTTAGTTTATCCAGTAATCTAGGATATTGGATTCTGATCGTCAGGAGCAGAGTAACCTCAGGACAAGAAAAATCGATAGATACTGGGAGTTTGACTGAAGACTCACACAGTTCTTCACACACCATTAGTGCAAAGTAACAGCAGTCTTTAGGCAGTCCACAGAAACCAACTGCCTTGGGGCTCTCAAGATCCCCGCGGACGACATTCCCAATATACTGGCTTATAAATTCTTCAACTCTATCCATTTTCTTCATCTTCTTTTTACCTGTTTCAGAACAGGCTTTCAACTGTTTCTGAAGACCATGTTTTCAAGTTCTGTTCTTGAAACTCTGTTATCAAATCAAATCCGTCCCTTTCTTCACTTCATCTTCTGCTTCTCCCATCCATTTTCTATCTCATATTTCCTATACTAGACAAAATTTTCCCCTTGAAGAATTCCTCCACTATAGTGTGTCTTCTTTGTAAATCCTCTCCTACAATATCTTTAAGTGAGTACACTGCAATAAACAAGGAATGTGTAGAGCAGATGCATGGAATGTAGCATCTGGTAGGGATGGGTGAGATGGCTGTCATGATAGGATTATTGGAGGGTTTCTTTTCTGGAAGCTTTATTTCAGCTGATTGCTGTCATCTGGATATGGTTTGAGCATGCCCCCAACAGGTTCCTGTGTTAGTGGGCCTGGTTCTCAGCTGGCGGTGTAGAGGTGGGGCTAACGGACTCTCCTTGGCGGCACATACTTAGAAGAGATTAAGGTGTTTCTCACGGTACTCTGAGTTACTTCTTGTGTGAGGCTGTCACAGAAGAGCAACTCTGGCCCCTCCCTCTTCCTGGTCTCTGACTTGCTATGTGATTTCTCCTCCTTGCCTACATCCTCACCTTCGTGGTGCCCTTCACCACAAGGTGACCCAGCCAGGCAAGAGGTGGTGCTATTTCAACCTTCAGTCTCTCATACTGTGAGCTAAATAAACTGCTTTGCTTTGTAAGTATCCAGCCTCAGGTATTTATTTATTTCTAAGTATCCAGCTTCAGGTATAGCAATGAAAAAGAGATCAGTTTTATATTTCAATGCCTCCTTTTACATGTTAAACTCAGAAATTGTGGCCTCTTCACCCTCTATTGTTTGAGAACCAAAATTTGAAAAATGTAGGCCATATTCATGGGCTCCCGTATTCACTATGGGATAGTCATCAACTTTATCCTTGCTTCCTTTTCTTATAAATAAAACCTTTTAAGTGGAATGGTGTTCAGCATCATCCGGGTCACTTTCTAAAGTAACTCCACCCGGCCCAAATTTTTGGAAACCAGAATTGCCTTTGACCAATCCAGGATGCATGTGTATTTTATAGGTTCTACAGATGATCTTTCGGAGCATCCGGGCTTGGGAACCACGAGAACACAATTCAATTCCAACTTATCTTTCTCATCTTATTTGTAGGATTTCCTTATTCACAATGTTCACTCCGAATACTTCCCAGGAAAACAACTAAGGGCATTAAAAAACCATGAGATTATAGATTTTGAAATTGCCCCCAATTTCCTCAGTGATGCTTGATCTGTTCCTGCCTCTTCCCAGTTTTTACCTTCATGAGCCTTTATTCCTCTTCTCCTCCAACATCAGAAAAGACAAGGAGGTGAGGCTGAATCTCTCTTCCCCTCTTTTCTCTAGTCATTCATTTTGCTTCATATATATAGTTTCAAATCTCAACTTTTTTGCAGATCTCTGTTAACTAAATCTGTTCAGCATGTTACTTTTCTGACCTACAATTTAATTATGTGCTGAACGTAACGACCCCACACTGTGAAATCCCCACCAACTCCCAGTCATGTCGTATCTCTCCTCGATGCAAGCCTCCTTCTGTGATCTATCAGGTTGTAGTACAGCACCGCACACCAGGTTTATCTAAGAATCTTCCGGCCGCCTACATGCAGGATAGTGAACGTGCATAATGTTTAACACGTTTTGACTACACACTCCTTGTATTTATTTCCTTCCTTCGCTGCTGCTATGGCTGAAGAATATGCATCCTCATGATGTCACCCCACTATATTCCACCAGGAGACTGCTCTTCTCAAGTATTCTGTCAAGTGGTTTCTCTCGCTGGCATTTTATTAATTTCTGTTCCTACCATTCCTCCCTACAACGAATTAACACAAATGAGAAATGCATTCTACAGCTCTGCATCCGATTTCCAACTAGGCACTCATTTCTCAACCAACTGCGATTCACTCTGCTCCAGCGTCTCAGATGAAAACTGTTCCTAAAGCTGCTACCAGTTCCCAGCACAGCACATCTGACTATTCCAGCTCCCACATTCCTGTGTTGTTCTGCAGCGTGTCACATGGCCGATGACACCAAGTTTCCTGAAGTCCGCGGCCCGCCTCCACGATACACCTTTCCATGTAGGTTCTACTAGGTCAATAACCACTTCTGCTGTGACTGCTCTTCCTGTTTCCTGTTTCAAACTATCGGACAGCTTCCTTCTTTTTGAATTCCAGAGTTGTGTTCCCAAGTACATAATAGGCACCTCTGTACAAGGGGCCTTTTAGAACCAAATTCACCACATGCAAAACGCACTTTATATTCTAGGTCAAGAAAATACTGGCCTATTTATTACTGTGTATTCACTGTCCATTCCAAAACCGCCTTTACCCCAGTGAAATGTTGTCACAAATACCCCAGTTTCCCTTGATCCCATACATCCGCCTTCTTGCCCAGGCGTAAGTGTTCAATCGAGTGATACTCATTGCACATGCACGTGTTTTAGTGTGGTCTGTCTCCACATCCGAGGAAACGACTAAGAGCACTTTTCTGTTAGCAAGTTATTTATCCTATTAAAAACTCCTGGTTTTCCCCAGTGTTTACCTAACTAAAGACGGGTTTTTCTCTTGTCCTCTACTGTTCAAGATCTTTCACAGTCTGTTATATGGACCACTATTCAGTATCATCACTTTGTAAATCAATCCCACCCAATCCAGAATTGGAATCAGACTTGCCTTTGAGACAACCAGGAAGTTGTGTGTTTAATAAGCTTTTCAGAGGATCGTTCTGATCATTCAGGTTTGGGAACCAACAGAACATTGTTTAATTCCAACTTACTTTTCAGTGTAATGTATTATTTCCTCATTCATAATCTTTTTTTCATTTTAGTTGGTCAATTGTTTTTAATTAGTGCATGTTTGCAGTACGTAATGTTTCCATTCTTTGTGGATATTCTCAATTCTGCAAACAGATTTACTGATCATTGAAAGATCTAACTCAAACTCTGTAACTTGACTTATGCTGTTCCCACAACTAGACCATCCTTTGCTTTCTACAGCTATCACACTTCCATCCATATTACACTTTCTTCCTCAAGGATTTATTTCAAGGCCTCCTACCCACAAATAATCTTTACTTTCTTTGGAATGGAAGCATGTATGTATCTCTTTCATTTCATTTATTGTACACTAATCTTGAATATAGCACCCGAATATAGCACAATGTATATTTTAATTCATACAACATTAAAGCCCTTCAGTGAGAAACATTTAACTTTGCACGTTATGTGCCATAGAAAAGTGCCTTGCATATGTCAAAAATTTAATAACTGCTGAAGAAAAACAATTATTAGAGTTAACCGTTCACTCAGATAAAGCCACTTACTATTTAACATATTAAAATATATATAGTCTTTTCTAGTTTCCATCCAGGAATATCACTGGAGGATATAGTGAAAAGGAAAAGAGGAAAATTTCCCAGAAAATTTTTGTCTATATATTTTCTACATTTTTATGGTTTCTAAGTTTTACTGCATTACAGTGACAGAGAACAATGATATAACAACCATGGAAAATAAAAAGAAAAAACTCTAAAATTTGGATCCCAAAACTCACTATTTGTGTGTGTGTGTGTGTGTGTGTGTGTGTGTGTGTGTGGTGCCAGGGTTCTTACTCAGGTTCTTGTGCTTGCTATGTGAGCACTCTAACCACTGAGCTAAACCCCTGGCCACTCACTATTTTCATGCAAACTACATTATATTTCCCTTACATGCAGAATTTAAAACTCAAGCTGTCTGTCATTTTATGTGCCTTATTCATTTACAATCTTGGTTTCATGAGTAAAATTGAAGCCTTACACAACTAGTAATAATAGGAGTAAAATGAGTTTTTCTTTCAGGAATTTAGCAATTTGATGAGTATAATGTATACCAATTTTCTGTGTATTTATTACTCTCTTTGGATATAGGAATTTTGCCTTGGGAAGCTGTTGAAGTTCTAATACTTTTCATAGATAAAGGCGAAAGTGCTAAGCCAGAATTCAGGTTTTGCATAAAGAATAAACCAGGATGCTTTATTAAAAGGGTGAGAAAAGGTAAAGCACATGATTTTGACCTTTGTGATTCTGGAACCTCCCGTAAGTAAAGTGTGCAGAACTGGAGAATAGAGAAGAATATAGACGAAAACACACTCTGTCCTTTAAACCCTGGATAGAAAGTACCAGACAGATGGAAAATTCCACATTGCTCTCCCTGCCACCTGTCACCTCCTGAGCGGTGACCAGTATTACAATGACACCTTAGTAAGTAGCTTGATGGAAATATTGGCACCAGTTGGGGAACTCCTTTCCTTCAAGTTAATGAGACTTACAGTTCATAATAACTATAAAATACAAGCTGCACTTGTAAGGAAACTTTGGCGATCTTACACTATTAATTTAATCAATAAAATATAAAACGTTTATGATTTTTATGATTTTTGTGAGTTTTAGGATATGATTTAGAATGAAAGAGGAAATAACTGAGCTAAGTGTACAGTTAGTAAAGGACACACGGCCAGAGCCCGTTTATGCCTTTTTCAGACAGATAACACTGATGGAAGGTGAAGAAAAGCATTTACTAAATTGAACATAAAGTATGTGAATGGTTAACATTTTATCAGTACACATAGAACAACACTGTGTGGCCACAGTGTACTGGCTGCAAGGCTCAGGCCAGGGCATCTAATTGGTTAAATAAGAGATGAAGCAAACTATAGTGCTTCTATTTTTAAGAAACACATAGTATGCAGAATAGAATTTAGTGCCAGATAATGTACCTATAATTGAGCACCCTAATAGTTTCTCTTGGAATTACTCTTTTCTTCCTCCCAGAAATCATCATTAAGGGCATATAAATTACTACGATGTACAGCCAGCATAGTGTTGAATGTAAAATGGATGATTAATAAAGTTCATGTTTGATTAAGTTCTTATTTGCCTGGAAAATGACTGTGAAAGAAATAGCATTTGAGAGAAGATTGCAGGAAGGGAAAAAGAAATGGAGTTTGAGGAACTGCAGCATTGAAGTATCATGGTCAGATGGAATGACGCTTCAGAGGTAGAATTTGTTAGACAAATTGGATACCAGACGGGAGAACTACAAGGAGACTGAAGAGGAAAGAGCTAAAGAAGAAGAAAACCTAGAGAAAGTACGAGTGTCAAGTTCGCCCAATGAAGGTCTTAGCTGCATACAATCATATCCTACATATCAGGGTCCCACTTAGAAAAAGGAAACGATCCACATACTATGTCATAGGAGAGAAGGAAAATAATACTGAGAAGTAAATACTCAAGAGCAAATCTTGGGTTCATTGATAATGGAGGAAAACACTGAAAAATGCTGATAGCATTAGAAGAACATAAATATATGTTGATGACATCTACACATTTCTGGAGTGTCCAAATAGTATGGTGAGCAACCATGACTAAGCATACTGATAGGTGGGCCGAAAAAGATCATATTAGGGCTAGTTCAGGATTTCTACAGATCTTCGTACTTTTCCAGTCCTTTACAGGAGATATGACTTGTAAAAACGATGCCATGTATTAAAAGTCCTGGGTCTATGTGACATCACAAATGTAACACATCTTAAAATCGGAAGAGAGTAAAGAGAGTAAGATGGCTTCTTGGGGCCCATTTCACTGTTCTTGCTTCTGTGTAAATGTGAATTCTAGGGAAAGAAACATGAAGAAAAGGAAACAAGAATGGTCCTAGCTCCTCACCAAGACTTGGAATGGGAAGATGGGCTGCAGACAAGATTTCATTCCCACTTTGGTGCTCGCAGTCACCACGAGGGCTCTGTAAATCACAGAGCTCTTGAGCTGGGACACCAAAATGCACGGGTGGGCGAAAGAAGAAGTCACCATCTTCTCACAGGGCAACAGCTCCAGGTACTTGTTTTAATATGATTGCAGATGATCTTATGGCAGGATATAATTTTGTGTAATCTCAAAAATTAAAATTGTTATATAGAGACATCTGTTTTACATAATAGTAAAGCTCTGCATTCTAAAGTTACCTTAAAGTCATTTAGATGATCAAAATTACCACCTAATAGGGGATGCATAAGATAAAAATTGTTAACACACATACCAATACTAGGGCGGTCTGTAAGTCTTCCAGTGTGAAGTCCAGAGTGCTCTTTCTCGGGCTCACACTGGCTCCCAGTGTTCCTCTAACTCAGAAATCTCCCTTTTCCTATTTAAAGCTACCATCAAATATACCTCTTGTGTTTTCAGGCTATAAAGAACTGGTAATGAAGGACTTTAATCTCCCCATTTCTACCAAATAACATAAGCTTTCATAAATTAGTTATAAGTCGGAGACTCTACATGGACCCTGAAGTTTGTACAATAAAGAGATTATGAGAAGTACTGTGAGTATATAATAGTAATAGATCTAGTCCCTTCAGATAAGGGTTATATTTCCCCAAAAAGTCATGTCATTTGGTGAACTCATTGCAAATGAACAGTTCTACTGGAGCATATATTATCTAAGCAAATCTGAAAGCAAAATATACAGAGGAAATCAGGGAAATGGAGGAATAATATGAGATAAACAGACTTTGATTACAGGTTAGTTTCTCCATTCTTGAGCATCACAATTTTCTCTTGATATATGTCTACATAGCTTCTCTTTAAGAATCAGTTCACCTTTTTATTTACAATCACATTATAATTTCCATTGAATCTGTGTGCTCTGCTTTGCCTCAAAGTTCTGATTATTTGCCATTTTGTCTTCCTTACCTCATAGGCTTGTCATCTGCGGTGGACTCTACTCTACCAAGCCTCATCTCTCTAGGATTTCTTTCAGATAAAATGTCCATTAATAACTTATTCATTAACTTGGCATTTTCCAGTTGATTCAGCACATCTTTCTGACCAGGGCATTCAGAGGTTGCTGATCAGCTCAAAGATCCTTGAGCTACTTGCCCGCTGAAGTCTAGACTGCAGTCCCAGGGGAATAGGTGGGTGACAGGAGTCCTTGGCAAAGGCTGGGAAATTGGAAGGAATCGTGGTTGGCATGTTGGATACTAAGTGGTTGGCAAACAGGGAATGAGGCAGAAAATATCTGAATGCTGATAGGATTTTAAAGAAGTTTGGGAGATAATGTCTAACAGAGATGTGAGTACAGGTAAAGGGTTGGGGATTTTGATAACCAAAGTATTGTACTATACCTAGGGATGGAGGTTAAAGGAGGGAAGACAGAAAAGGTAGGGTCCATTTAAATATTTTTTTAATTTTTACTTGTACATGTTTGCAATATGTAACAATTACATTCATCATGGGGACTTGGCACATGTATATAACACAGCTAAATTCTTCTTGCTTTTTCTTCCTGTCCCTTCTCGCCCCTCCATCTCCATCTCTTAGTTCCCTTCCCATTTGCAAAAAAATCTATCTCCTTTTTTTCCTATTATCTATCTTGTATTTGGCTCTTTAAATTATTTATACTTTGGATTTCTCATATAAGAGGAAATCATGTTATATTAAGCCCGTGAGTCTGATTTATTTCACTTAACACTATGATCTCAAGGTGCACTGATTTTCCTACAGATATATCCTCCTTTATAGCAAAGTAGCACTCCACTGTGTATAAATACTATATTTTCTTTATCTATTCATATTTAGCTATTACAAATTATACTGCTATAATCATGGATATGCATGTGTCACTGTTATAGAACATCTTTAATGCTTTCAGGAAATATTTAGAAGGGAAATACCCAGGTCAAATGGAAATTCTACTTAATTTTTTGAGAAATCTCCATCCTAACTTTTATAGTATTTATACTACTGCACAGTCCTGCCAACTATGTAGAAGGGTTTCTCTTCTCTGGCAAGATCACTAGTATTTGTTATTGTCTGATTTCGCAACAATGCATTCTGTCTGGGGAAGACGGAATCTCAGTATTGTTTTAATTGCATTTCTCCAATGGCCTGACACATTGAACATTCTTTCATGTATTTATATGCCACGCATACTTCTTGTGGGAAGTGTCTCTTCTTTCACTTGCCCATTTTTTGACTGAGTCTTTTATCTGGAGGGGTCTAATTTCTCTGAATTCTTTACGTATTCTAGGTATCAGTCCTCTCTCTGAAGAACGGCTGGCAAAGGTTTCCCCATCCTGCAGGGTCTCTTCGCACTCTGTTGGTTGTTTCTTTGCTGTGCAGTAGCATCTTTAGTTTGATATGGTCCCACTTGCTGAATCTTGGTGTTATATTTCGTTCAACTGCGGTTCTGTTTCGAAAGTTCTTGCCTATACTATGTCTTCAAGAATTTTACCTATTATATCTTCCAGCAAGTTAAGTGTTTCTGTTTTAAAATTTAGATCCTTGATTGATTTTATTTTAGCACACAGTAAGATATACGAGTCTGGATTCAATTTCCTGCATGTGTACAGCCATTTTTGAGGTCTGGTCTAAGTAAGAAATGAGTAAACAGCTTTTTGAGTATTCTTTCTGATTGTGTGTATATGTCTTCAAGAAAGCTTGGAAAACAATGTGAACCAAACAGGACATGTTATGAAGCAAAGTGCCTGATTTTATAAATTATGCACTACTGTCTCTTTGACACACACAGAGTTCGTCCACTGACTGCAGATACCCTTGCAGGTAGCACATGTGTCATTAAGACCAGAGAAGAAAATCTCCAATCTGCCTGAACATACATGGTACTGAGTAGTGGCCGGCTGCAGTCACAGGAATTCATCTTAATTTATGTGGCTGAACTCCGTGTCATGCCTGCATTCCCCCTACTTTACCTGGTGTCACTTTTCTTTCACCTTCTTTGTCTCTGTGGGGATTCTTATCTGTAAACACTCTGCTTTGAGCTGGACTAATGTAGGATATTGATGGACCCATCTAGACAGCTCCCAGTGTGTACATTTCTTTTCCTAACTTTGTGTCCATTATGACTTAACCATGGCTCATTTATGCCCTCTTTATTAGTTAATTAATAGTATCATATAATTTCCCCAGTTAACCAATAGGCATTATATTTTTTGTTTCCTGTTTCTGTTAAAGGCATATCTATCATACATTCCTTTATCCAGTGATACTTTGCAAATACTTTTTAATGTTAAAAGTGATTTGTTGCATATTAAAATTAATTTTACTGAAACAGAGAAAGGCTAGTAGAGGACTACAACGTGTGCACTGGGAAGTGGGGGTGGAATTTAGTCTTTACACTGCAGGAGTGCATTCAACAGCACTGCTGAGCACAGACAGGCTTGCGAAGGACCATGGCATGGACTGTGGCATAGGGGAGCCTGGTACTGGCCACTGTTGCAATGCCCTGGTCAGCTTTCCACCCGTCACAGGCTACTTATGCGGGAAAGAGTGGCGTGCTTTGTCTCATGGTTCTGGAGGTACAAGTCCCAAACTGAGTGGCTCCATTCGTCTGGCCTCTGCTGCTGGCGGCACATCACGGCTGGAGCTTGTGTCAAGGCAATGGTCACATCTTGAGCCAGGAAGCAGAGAGGGAAAGGAAGAGGCTCGAGGTCCCACAATGTCCTTCAAGGGCCTTGTCCCAGTGACATAAGGATCTCCCACCGGGCCCCTTTCTTGAAGGTTCACGGCACATCACACACCCACCCCGCTGGGGTCCAAGTCTGTGCCTACAGGCATGTGGGGAGCACTTGTTCAAATCACAGCACGGTCTAGTTGAGTGCATTTCTTAGGTTTCCATATGGGTTGAATTATAACATCTGGATATGCGGAAGCCCAGCTCCCCAGGTGACGGTATTAGGACACGGGGTGTTTGGAAGGTATTTGAGTGATTCTGAGCTCTAGAATGAAATGTGATACACGGAGAGTCTTAGAAACAAGCACATTTATACCTCACCCTCCTACAGAGTGAAGATTTGAGGTCAAGGTGCTAGCGTGGTATGGATCGCGTGAGTACTTCTTTCTCAGTAGCAACTGTCGGTGTCCCGCTGTGTCCCCACCTGGCACCATCCAGCTCTCCAGCTTCTTCACATAAAGATACACCCCATCCCTGAGGATCCCAGTCTCATGACCTCACAACTTCCCGAAGGCCCCACTTCCAGATACCCTCACACTGGGGTTTAGATTTCGAATACGATTGAGAGGGGACACAGACCCTCATCCATTAGATCAGGAGAGTGAGCGGAGTCCGCAGGGTGAAACTGGGCCTTTCTTGGGCGGACGGGAGAGGCAGAGCTCTCGCCTCATCATGGAGAGACACAGGAGAATGCAGCAGCGCACAGCAGGGGAGGGCGCATGCCAGGACTCGGTCTTGTTGCCACGCTGATCTTGAACCCCGAAGTCTCCAGGACTGTGACACATAACTGCTTAAGCCACTCAGAAGACTGTATTTTGTTATAGCAGCCAAGAGTTGAGCAAGACAGGACTATTTGTCTCGATTTGCCACAAGATTACTTGTGTTTTCTGTGTTGGCACAGAAGTCACTCTTTCCCTCAGACCTGAGGTGTGACCTTCTGTGTTCTACCAGTCGTATCTGACCCATGCTGATCAGAGGAGAGCAAATTAGGAAAATGGCCTGGGAAACCGAGTCTATGCAAACAGCAACTCCTTCAGACAAAGCAGCTGAAAATGAAATAGTATCTCTGAAGAAGTGGAGAGTTTATGATTATTTATTAGAGGCCAAAAATACTCTCCAAATGTAAAATTATAGCATTAATATTAATACCACTCCTTTAATTCAAGAATGTTTGGATCTGCAAATCTCCTAAATGTTCTACAATAAAAAACAGATTAAAAGATAAAGTACACACAAAGCTTACAGAAATTCTCGGGCCCCGAAAACCCTGGAGAAATGTGTGTCAGTGTAAATGCCAACTTCAGTATTAGAACAGTTTAGCAAAACAGCAGTGTTGTAGCTCTACTTCTTCTGGAGTCGAATACGAGCCCCCTTATAGAAAGGGCCACAGCTGTGCAGGATCACAAAAGGAGGAAAGGGAGAATTAGGGATGCGAATGTGACTGTGTGATCAGATCCCTCTGCATGGCCAAGTGCAGGCAATAAAAAGGTCCGAGTTCAGGATGCTGGATTCTGAGTGTTATTAACCTATTTTCCCTTCCTTCCTTCTTCTCTCTCTTCTTTTCTGTTTTTGGCCTTCAAGAGAGCAACAATTTTGAATCTTCCAAACTTGGAGAGACATTTCTCTCAAAGAGCAGAACCCTCAAGGATATAAATTTGTCTTCTCAGCAGCTGCACCTGTGAAATAGGAGTTATAAATACTCTATTCTATTTCTTACAGGGTCATTGGGAGAACTCAGAGGAATTTGTAAAGTGCTTCTTACAAAAAGACTTCTGTGTGTAAGTACTAAATTCACCATAAGTAATAACACAGCAAATAAAATCAAAACACTTCCTCAAATACCTCCTAAAATCTAAACAAGCAGGTTTATCAGTGTCACTGAAAACAATTCTGATTTGTAATAAAAGACACCATGCACTACCGTGTCAACAAAGTAAAAAGTTTGGTTCTTTGTTTTTATAACTGTAATACAACATTTTGGCAAATAAGGAGATGAAACAGCACTTCGAGGTCAAAATGATGAAAAAAAAGAGTATGAAGAAGAGAAGCAAGGATAGGAAGTGACAATAATCAGTGGCTCGAAAAACATGGAGTAGGATTAGATCTAATATTTGATGGAGATTTTTCCCTCTGGTAGTAGAAGTCATTCAACAGTAGAAATGTAACAGGGAAAAGAGGTCTTGAAACTGGAATGAAGAAATGTTCTGTAGTGTAAAATTAGGACAAAATTAGTGCAGGAGAAAGCCTTGCTTTAAAGAAACTGTACTTTCTCGCAAACAGTACATTATATAAACTTTATGCACTACAGGAAAATACTTTGATCATTAAGAACATAAAATTCCACACATTCTTGGAATGTACTCAAGGACATCTTAGTTAGGGGGTTATTTGCAACCTACAAATATGTATATCCACCCATATGGACTCTGGCCCAGGAAGACTGGAAACTGTCAAGCTTATTATATACAACCAGTTTTCTATACCCTCACAATACAGCCACTGACTTAACAGTTTTCCTGGAAAAATTCAAATTAAAGGTTATTCTAAAGCTATTTGGAGTAAAACATTCTGCCTCTACTGGAACTAAGAATTCCCATTCTCTCCTGTCACACCTGACTTACTCTTTGATATCAGCCATTACTTTAGTTGTGCTTTTCAAGTCTCCCAACATTATAGTAAACAAAAACCACAAAGTATAAATGCTGTTTCCCTAATAAATGGCTGCTGCTAGAGTGACCAGTGTAGAAACAGCACAATAGAACCACTCATCATAACATATATATTGTGTCACCAGAGAAAAGAGTTTTGTTTTGATAAGGACTTTCTGGATGATGTGATAAAATTCTTTTTTTGTCTCAAAGGTATTTGAGAATCGGACAAGAAATTCTTCAACTAAAATTGAAAAAAATCTATATATTCTTAAATGCTGATAGTTCATAAGTGTATTATGTATATTTGAAAATGACTAATAAATACTTCTTCAATTTTTAAAATATATTTACATGGATATTGGTCATATTTAGTTTTATTTCAAATGCATTCTATGTCTTTTGGTAATCACATATGCTATGCAATGTCAAAAAGTTTTCAAATTTCAGAACAGATTGAAGTAATTTACTTTCTGAACCTAAAGTCAAATCAAAATTAAAAGCAATTGTAAAACACTTTCTTGGGATGGTAGAGAACTCTTAATAACAATTATCTTCAAAGTGGCTTATTTTTTTAAATGGGACAGATTACAATGATCAAGTAGGAAAGAATCATTTTCACATTTCAGATAACCAAGGAAAAAAAACTTTGTATGAATTTTTTAAGGACATCATATAAATGACAAGAAAAGAAAATTAAATAAACAAGATATGTAATTTAAATTTGCTTCTATTTTATATCATCCTAAAAATATTAAAGAACCATTGAAGTTGACTCGTCAATACTATCTAGAAGAAATCTGGCCTCAATAATAAGTTAAAATTCTTAAATTTCCTGAACATTGAGAGAAAACTTGTCACGATATAGAAATAGAAGAATTTTAGTTCAATATCTTATTATTACCGCTCTATTTTTTAGAAATAGGCAACAGAAAACAACCTATATTGAATGTCCAATAAACATGTACAGAGTAAAGGAAGTAGTGAACGATTAGACAGTGCACGATCAGGATGATAAGGTAGACACAGAACATGCATCTTCACTTAAAGGATAAATTAGTATTTTTTTATTCCCCTCTGAGCTCACTGGAGTATCTGGCTGTGGTATTTCATTGAGTATAACAGAGAGAAATAAGTTACATTCCCAAGTCAGCCTTCACTCTTGTTCAAGGAATGGCCACACCCTAAATTAATATACTCAGCAGTCCAAATGCTAAAGAGGAATTGTCAAGCCTAAATATCTAGTACGGTTACCAAGTTCATAAAATTTCAGAAAAGTGAAACTCATATTAATATCAATGATCTACATATCAGGAAATAATTTTCAAAACATGCAAAGATTAGGATTCTGTAAGACCTTCAAATGAGAAAGGATTTAAATAACCGTTCTTTAGTTATTTATGCAGAGCTGAACGGCGGGCATTTAAAAGATTGCTTGACATGCTGACCACCAATCAGAATTATGCTGATTATTTTCCAGGCAGCACATCTCGGGCAGATGTGAACAGGTTATTTCTGGAGATCTACAGTTGGCTTCCTAGCACCTAGGAACAACAAAGGAACGGGAAACATTCAATTCTGAGAGAGTATTCTGTTGTCTCTAAGAAGCACAAAACTCAGCTTCATTCACCAAGCCATGCTCAACAGCTAGTCTCATAGTTTTAGCACAATTGGCCTCATAATAAGTTGAGGTCAAATAAGCAACTTGATGTCTGACTATGCTTTGGTACAATTATGCTATTTGGTATATTATCGACAACATTGTTTATAGAACTGCAAGCTATCAAAGACCACAGTACAATTAATTAAGAAGAAATCATCAGTTTTCTCTCCTCCTAAAAAGCACATACATGTCTGCATGTCAAAACGCATTTGAATGCGTGTGCACACACACTCACACATGCACACACACACATGCCATACCTATGTGTAAACATGCTTTATATAGATCCACAGACCCAGAGGGTTTTTCCTCTAACAGCTCTCTTATTCTTCACTCTGAGAGATTAAAATATAAGATAAAAACACTCTGATCTCCCATACTCCCAAAGAGGTAGTTTTATTCCAAAAACTGGATGAATGAAACTGTGCCCTCCTCATGCACCCACTTATGGTGAACATTTCCACTCTACATCCTCTTCTGGACATGAAATGCTGTGACTTCGTGTCACTACACCGAGCTTAATATTTTCATTCTTTGTAATCTACTAATAGTTGTAACTACTCCAAGTGGGGAAGAGATTCACTGGAAGTAAATGCCAAAACTGAACTTCAGTATAGAAAAATTTCTACACAGCATACACGCAAATAAAACAACATGGAGTCCAAATCTTCTAATTGACATTGCCAAAAACCATAACCTAAGAAGCTGAATTTAACTTCCCATTTTGTATAGAATCCTCAAACTGGCATAAACAGATTAATTTACAGCATTTTTCAGTAACGGTCAAGGCCCCAAGTATAATTAAAAAAATAAAAGTGCTTAGGAAATCCTCACACATACTTTTACTACAGTGAAGCATAAATATTAGGGCAGGAGCGAAGAGTGCACAGGTTGAGAAGAGGACGCCGACTGCTGGAAAGATTTCTACTGGATCCTGTTGCCTTGCACTTCATCCAGGAGTTTGCTTTAGTAATTCTCCCATCTCGGCCCCCTCTATCAACCGTTTTCTGCTATCTGGATCTTTCCCACCAGCCCCATTTCTGGCCCTTTCCTCAATAGCCTTTCACATGGTGATAATATGGAGTGTTCGCGTGCAGCCATTTTTGCCAAGTACCAAAAACTCTTTTTGATAATTTTTTTTCTTAAACTTCACTATCTACCTGTTTATTTCAAAGTTGGTGTTGTCCACATGAACAGTTTCTGGTCTTAGCATCCACATCCAGGCATATTCTTTAAAAAAATTTGTGTTGTTTTAGTTTCTCAATATGAGGAAGCACTTCTTTTACGGAAAACAGCCAGATTTGAATATAAATATGTGAATAGTTAGGCTGAAATTGTTTCTTTTGAAAATTCATTTTTTGATTCATTAAAAAAATTAACAGAACTCCTACTATATTCCAGGAATTATTCTAAGATTGTTGAAATAAAACTAAGCTTCACACCTTGTGGTGCCTACATTTTGCCTACTGGAACTGACAGGCAATCAATAAATAAACTTGGATATCAGTATAAATCATTTACACATAATTCAGAACAAGTGTATTAGAGGGAATTCATTAATGTATTGAAGAGGCTTAAATATGCCTATATTCTTTAATTACATAATTTAAATTGTAAGAATTTATTCTAAGGAAAACATTAACAAGATAAACAAATATATCTATTATGCATCCATGTTACTCCTCACAACAGTGTTTTAATATAATTTTATGAATAACTTACATGACCAATAAGAAAGAAATGGCAAAATAAGCCAGAACACATACAGAAGATGATGTTCTAATAGAAAGACATTAAAATTCATGTTTATACTTAAGTCATGTAGATACTTATGAAACAAGATTTTTAAAATTAGGGATAGTATATACTATTTTGGCATTCCTTCATCTCTTATTTTTACAATTGGTTCTATTTCTCTCATTTTATTATGTTTTATAGTTTGTATATATAGCTCTTGTCTTTCAGTTTAGGTTGTAAGTAAGGATATAGGAATAAGTAGGAGTATTTTACCCTGAATCATTTCACTGTCCCTGTTTCTAAAACTCCCAAATCTACTCTATTGAGAGTCAAATTTCAGGACTCAAGTCTAATTTCCTTCCCATTCAGATCCCAAAGAATTCCATCATAGCTAGATAACCGTGGCGTATTTCTTGTGATTTACTTGCTTTAACTTCTCTATACCTACAGATTCTTATAAAATTCTGTAGGCTAAGTTAATTTTTAAGAAAAGTACTAATGAAAGGTTTTAGAGTCTGAAGTAGACTTTTAGAAAAGGCTCAGTTTGTAGTCACACTTGATCCATTTGTAAGGTTTACTGCAAGCATTTTATATATTTGTAGGTTGTACCAAAACATTTTTAAAAAATAAAAAAGCAAAAAAGCAGATCAGATTAGAAGACTTTTATGGATCCTACTAATGTCATCTTTCCATGACATATTAAAATGGATCTGAGGTTAATGTTAAAACAAGTCAACTCCATAAAAAGTAATCACTCGACCTACTGAACACAGATATTAGCTAATGAGATTTTTTTGTATTGTTACGTAACTATTAGCGATTCCTGCAATGAATTTCTCTATTAAGATAGCTGATGGCTTCATAGATGTTGCTGTGGAATTGCATGGAAATGAATGTGCATAAAATAGGTGTTCTATTAAAGATCAAGAAATGTTTGTTTTTTTTTTTTTTTTTTTTTTTGCCAAACAAGATGTAGAAAAGTGTCATTTATTTGAGAGTAAATTCATGATGAAACTCATTCGTTTCATCATCTTTATCAGTCATGCGAGAATAAACTCTAACTAAATTGAAACTACAGCATGAGTTCTAATTTACAGATTATTTTTGCTTTTATTTTGCATTTTCATTTAAAAATATTCCACACACAGGAAAACAAGTTCCAAGTTTTATGCCATTTATCTTTTAAACTCTAATTATATTTAAATTACTCTTCAATTCTTACTACATTAACATAATTGTGTGTCAACTAGCAAGATGCACTTATTGAATAGAGTATTTTTAGAAAATTCTGCGAGTCAGTAATGTCTTTCCATTTTTAATCTATACTTTGCCATATTATATTGTACCAGAAAAGCACCTTATTTTTTCTTTGTTTAATTTCTCTGATTTTATTTTATGTATATATTAGAAGTTATTGGCGCACAGAACATCTTAGAGAAGATTTGGGTTTTGTATATGTTTCTGCCAGCAGACGTTCTGCCAAGATACACCATTGCTTTGTAATACCTGACACGAGGGAAGATTAAATCTGGGAACATCAGTGATTCATGCAGTTGAGAATGTAAATTGGAATTCTGATGAGAAAGTGACCTGACAAGCCTGACTAGCAAATATCTAAAATGCATTGAGGAAAAAAAAAAAGTTAGCAAACTAGAAATTTGGAATTTTTTTTTTTTTTTTTTTTTTTTTTTTTTTTTTTTTTTTTTTTTTTTTTTTTTTTTTTTTTTTTTTTTTTTTTTTTTTTGTGGTGCCAGGGATCGAACTCAGGCCCTTGTGCTTGCAAGGCAAGCACTCTAATCACTGAGCTAAATCCCTAGCCCAAAATTTGGAATATTTCATCAACACTTAATCTCCAATGAAATCAAATGCAATCCCGTTTCCCCCTACACATGGCTTTTACTCTAACTCATTTATACATCTCATAAAAGCACTGAAAAAATTTCCTCTCTACCATTACATTTATGACCTCAAAAATCTAAGCCTGTTTTAATCATAGATGAATGGTTTTGTGTGTGTGTGTGTGTGTGTGTGTGTGTGTGTGTGTGTGTGTGTGCTGGGGATCAAACTCAGGGTCTTGGGCTTGCTCGCCAAGCATCCTACCACTGAGCCAATCCTCAAGACGTATGCTTTAAATTTTAATTCTATCATCAAAACTAGTCCTGTTTTTAATATTTTTAAAATATTAATTCATTTCTCTCTGGTAAAAACCTAGTCATTTAAAATCACATTTCATAGCCTAGTTTAGATTAAAAACAATACTTAATCTTTCCCAACACCCAGTGTGTTTCCACAAACCGCTGTTTTAAGAATTGGCTGGTTTTCTTAATGTTCTACAGCATAATTCTAATTCACGCTCATCCTAGTGCCTCCTGAGATGAATTTGAGACTTTGACTATTTATTTCCTATTTTCCCTTCTTTCCCCTATTTTCTTAGTATGGTTATGTGATGCATTTGAGTCACAAAACATATATTTATTAAAAAACTGTTAACTAACCAGCCAAACGGTGTCATACACACCCAAGATTACTATATGTGATAGTGTGTCTTATGAAGCTCCTGTGAACACTGAATTAATAAGGAAGGAACGATTGCTTCCGGGTGAAAGGCAGAGCGAGCTTCCCGTAAGCCTTGGACACAGTGTGCTTGTGAAATGATTTGCACATAACCTCTCTCTGTGTGCTTCTCTGTGTACTCACATCCCGTGATGCACATTGCTGAACTGTGAAGATGTTGGCTCTGGTCAGCAGCACTACAACTCACGCCTGAATGAAACGTATCGGACGCCCGCATCCTCCCCAGAAGACAGACCAGAGCCTTTGTGCCCTTAGGAACACCGGCAGCACTTGGGCATGGTATTCAGATGCCATTAACACAGTGAAATCATAAACAAAATGTGCTAAAGTGTGGAAAACCTGAGAGTAAGTAGCAAAACGGGCACTTGGGTGCAGCAAGAAAGAAGAAACTGGAAGGCAAAGTACCTTCTTGGTCTCTGCTGAAGAGGTGCATGGGTTTTGTTTGTAATCTCTGACATCTTTCTTCTTATTTTTATTGGTATATGTTGTGAAACTTAACAATTCCTCTCATAGTGCAGAAGCAGGGCCTATCGATCACATCTTGATCATTTTTACCCCCTTCCCAAACCCCTCCCCTTCTCGTGCTGAGTGACTCCCAGCTCACTGCTTCTTACACGTATGTAAACGACTGCAAACGTGCCAAGAGTACTGTGCGTGAGGTTACAAATGAAAATCTCCGAGCAAGCAAATTGGAAATGTGGGTTTGGTGAATGATGCGGACTGACTGTGATTTGACAGTACTTTATACGAGTACTGTGTGAGTCTGGGGAAACTTCCCCCTAGCCCTCCGAAGTTAAATGCATTTTTCTCCTTGGCTTTTAATCCTTAATTATGCTCACACACATCTCTAAACCCCCTGCACGCATGCTCATCCCGCATCTAGACTGAGCGTAACCAGCAGTCTGGAAAGATCTTTCCTTTCCTGGATGTTGCTCTGCTTCCCGGCTCCCGTGTCCTGTTCCCTGACTGCTGAGGATGTCATCCAGGGGCTAAGAAATAGCGCTCACATCTTAAGTATGTGAGAAAGTCTTTACCATATTCCATCACACTTAGGTCGAGTATCAAATTCTAGAGATTTAACGTATTTTTTTCCTCTTTTGAGGTTAAAAAAGTCTTCATTTTGTTGACTTCTAGCATTCAATTGAAAAACTAATGCAAGTCTTAGTCCGAGCATGCCGGTTTGGGTTTTTATTATTCTCTATCTACATTTTTAAAACATTTGGTAGTTCTGAAGTTTCAAAACCATGCTTTATGTGCAAAATCTTTACAAATTATAATGTGAAACATATGAATATCAGTCTTATCATGTTGGAATCTCATTTTCATTGAATTGGAAACGTTTACAATTCTTTTATTATGTGAAAATTGCTTTCCTTTGCTCTGTCCGATTTTTATAAAAATTCAATTGTAAGTTGGATCTGTTTGATCAATTTTAATTTTTTAAGTCTCTTAATTCCTTTTTCATCTGTTTTGGTTACATCTTCTGAGAGAATTTGGTTTATGATTTGAATGTTCTATTGAGTTTAAAAAACTAAATGACTATAATATTTGAATTCTAGAATGCTTATCCCTTTTCTACTGTGATTTTAGTAGCATTTTGGAAGGTGTTAACAGGAATAAAAATGCTCATCCTGGCATGTAAATACCACATTTTCTTTATCCATTCACCTGTTGATGGACATATGGAACACTTCCAAGATTTAGCAATTATGAGTTGTGCTGCTATAAACATAGGTATGCATATATCTCAGTAATATGATGTCTTTAACTCTTTAACTTCTATCATAAAGATTCCTAGAAGGGGAATAGCTGGGTCAAATGGAATTTTTAGTTTTAGGCTTTCTAGGACTCTACATTATGATTTCCAGAGTAGTTGTATTATCTAGTTCACATTATGCCAACAGTGTAGAAAGATTTCTTTTCCCCCCCGCAGCATCTCCAGAACTCATTATTATTTGATTTTTTAATGATGGCCATTTTTAAATACCCATAGAGTACTACTCTACCAAAAAAAAAGAAAAAAAAAAAGATAAACATGAGTCAGTTGTAGGAAAATGGATGCACCCTGAGACCATAATGCTAAGTGAAATAAACCTGACACACATGCTTAAATTGTTTCTCTTATATAAGAAACCCAGAGTAAAAAATAAAGAGCAAAATAAAAGATAACTAATAAGAAGTAAGGAGACTGTTCTCAAAGGAGAAGAGAAACAAAAGATGGGGGTAGAGATGGAGATGAAAACAAGGAATAGGGATGCATTATGTGCGGGTACCAATTCCACACGAGGAATTTAAACATTATGTACTGCAAACATGTAAAAAGGAAAAAAAAAACAAACAAAAAAAAAAGAAGGGCATGAAACGGTGGGTGGAGGGGTGGGGTGGGGAAAGGAAAGGAAAGGGATGAAAAAGGAATTAAGATGTGCTTAATGTACATGTGTCAACCTCCCACAAGGAATGTAAACATCGTGTGCTATGCACATATACTAATAAACTGAAATTTAAAAAGAAATACAAATGTTCATAGGCAGCTATATTTCACTATGAATATTGTAATCAACTTAATTTTAATTTTAGTACGACTAATTTATTTATCCAGTTATTTCATGGTATTTCTAAATGTCCAATGCGGATTTATAAAACACAGAAACTATCCTCAAAAATTCATAATAAAGGATAAGGATATTATATACAAATTACTAGAAGAAGAGATTAAATGTGATACATAACCAAAAAAAAAAAAAAAAGATGTATGGACTTGTTATTTGAAACTCAGTGTGATTTTTTTAAATAAAGGTGGAAATCATTAAACATCTTATGAAGGATGATCTGATTTAAAATCAGGATTTGCAAAGATAAGCCTGATATGGAAAGAGAAGATCCACAGGCAGAAGGCATTATTGCTTAAAAAGTTAAGAGCCCAGAAATGTGCAAGTGCATCTATTAATTAAACTTTGAATGGTTCCGTTTACCTAATGGGTATATCTAGAGAATTCTTAGTGAATATCATTGTGTTCTCTCAAACATCAACACCTTTCCTTAGGTCTTTACCACTTGATTCCTCCACTTTTGAGAAAGATCTGGGGATCGAAAAACGGAGGGAGACAAAAGGGTGAAGAAGGAAAGTGGTGAAGAAAGGAGCTAAGGTGTGTTATGTACATGTCCCTAAGGAACGTAAGCATTGTGTACTGCAAACATGAACTAATAAAATTATCTGAAAAAAAGGTGAAATTTTAAGTCTGACAATTTTGAGGCTAATAACTAAATCAAATGGGTATCTAGGGAAATAATGAAACAGAAAATTAAAGGTAACTATGAAAATGCAAAGACATTTTGAATTTATTGACCACTGCCTCTCATTACCTAAAAATCTTTGGCAGAGAAACTAATGCTAAAATTAGAATAAATATTCATGCAAGATCTGATCTTTTTTACACAGATGTATTTGAATTCTGGACTTTAATAGTGTAGTAAGACAAGATTTCTCTGAGTTAGAACTATGGAAATCTAAAATGATGACTATGAAAATACACCAACAGCTTTTTGTTGATAAGAATTGTGTTTTATTGATGCCGTACAAGGACTACTTGGATGCTGACCTCTTTTTAGCTGTCAGAGGCCCAACTCCTACCTACGTAAGTAACTCTCTGATGCTTCACTAATAACATGGAGATGTGATTCAGGACTGTCCAAATGATGCTCAGGATTACAGTGATGAGCATCGTTTGTCAAGGCTCCAGAATTATTACCCTTTAAGGACATCCTTTTCGCTTCTGTTTATTTGAAAATTTCTTTTCAAAGTATTAGAAATAACTTTAAAAAGAATTATATATTACTTTGTAAATGGCAAAGGAAATTAATATAAAATTATGCTTAAGACAAAACTACAAATACTGACAAAATGTTTAGAAATAATGATTTATGAAAGTCCTTGCAAATATCACTACAGAAGTGCTCTAGATTAAAAAAATTCGATTTCACATTTACTTCTTGTATGCGATATATTCCTATGTTTATTTTTCACATTTTATTGCAAACAAATGGTCATATTCTGTTCTTATTAAATGAACTATAAGTTACATGAAACAGGGTTAAACTAATGTGAGATATTTCAGTAGAACAAAGTCATTTACCACAAACATTTTTATGCGTGATTAATCCTAAGTTTCAAAAATACCAATCATCCAAAGAAAAGTGAATTCATCAAATTGATATTTGGAAATAGTAAAACATTTGTCTACGTGGTTCTACTTAACTATGCCAAGCCCACAAGTTATTGATTTTTCTTTATTCCAAACTCTCGGTCAGCATGCAAACAAACATCTGAAGATCAATTATAGTTGTCAATATTAATTGTCACCTCTTTGTTTTGGTTTTGCAAATATCCAATTATTTATCTAAATTCATATTTTAGACTATCAGCTATGGAATTATGCTGAGGCCAAGAACACAGCCCAGGTGGCTGAGAAGCCACCGCTTAGTGATGAGGCTGCAGATGCCGGATGTTTGCAGGATCTAACACACTTCAAAGAATTGCTCTAAAATAATTATTCCATTCACTGCCAGACACAGTGCAGTGATAGTGTGGCAAATACCAAGTTCTCCAAAAGGTCTGCTTATCCTATTACCCCAGAACAAAACTGGTGAAACTCAGGAAAAGAGCAGTGGGTTAGGAGATATATTAATGAACTAAAAGATCAAAACGATTTTAATTCTGTAACATTTTGTCAATACCTACTATGTTTAAAGCACTTTTTAAGTATTTCACTCATGTTGGAAAAAATAATCTTGGGAGAACTCACATCACTTTATCGGTAGAATTTTAGGATTCTTATTAGGGTGATCAGCTCAAATATTTCTATCGTCCAGTCATATTCACCCAAGTGGCACATTCTACTCCTATTCGGATTTATTCTCCTCCTGTATTCAAAGAATTAACACGTACTAGAGCACACACTGGAGTTTCTAGTCTGACACAATTCTTTAGAAAAATAGGAAACATAATAGAAATAAAGATATTTTGATTGAATTTTCTGTAGCATAAAATATAGAATAGTATAATATAAATATAAAAGAACATAACAAAATAATTTGATCAGTCTGGGGTTGTTTGGTTTACTATCTATTACTGGAGCTGCATAATGTTATTGCATAAACTGATTTGCTTATGTAATACACATACACATATCTCAAAGTCATTGGATTGCTCATCCCCAAACCCACAAGCAAACGTGTTCATACATACAAAAGAATATTTAAGGATAGTTTATCTTTCAGGCACACTAAACAGGAACCTGAATTTCATTGTCCGGGTCTGACTGCATTAGTGGATCATTCAGAAATGTTGGGCACATGTGTTTGCTAATATACCATGAAGCTTTAACTCTAACCACAGACACAAACACTGTCCTAGCTGAGCACTTAGTACAAGCCTGGACAATACTAAAATTTTAACCCAGATGGCTACCTTATAGAATAATTACTTTTAATATTCAAATTTTAGAGACTAAGAAATTGAATCAGAGATGCGAAGTAATTTAATGCAAGATCAAACCACGACCGGGTCAGACGAACAATACAGCAAGAATTTGAATGAGGTGCTGAGCTCCCGTCCACCACACTGTACGCTCCACTGTTAACTTGGGAGCAGCCCTGAAGACACAACCATCGGGGCACTTTGCTGGCAATGGAGTAGTTTAAGTAAATTGTCTAAAAGCAAGCTGATGGGCAAATTTAATATGCACTGGCCAGTGAGGGCCACTGTGTAGAAACAAACGTGTACAACTCCAATGCATGGGATACAATAGTTATATTATTTAGTATAATTAATATTTAACTGTTTACACCTGACGTTGGGCAACGAATATGCAAATTATTTGTACTGTACTATGTTGCTTACATTGTTGTCTTGGTAGCAAATAAATATTTACTGACTTTACTGACATCAAAGCAAATTAGGGTTTCTTTTATTTAGTGAAAAGCAGATATTCTTTCCAAAAGAGATATACAGTAAGTGATGTGGTTTGTAGAATCTATTGTTTTCAAATTCATTTATTCCAGTTGTTCTTTAAACAGGTGTTGCACACCATCAAAGGCCCACCACTGCAGAATGGGGGAAGAATAAAATGTACATGAAATGGAAGCTTTGCTCAGGAAATACGATTGAGAAAATACATGGAACAATGGAATGACTGCAATAGTAGAACACACAAAAATTGTACGGAGTCCCAGAAAAGGATGTAACTAAGCACTTCTACTGAAACTCTTTAGAAATGTATACGTACACCCTAAAGTAGTTACCAGTTTCCAAGGATAAACATTTAGAACGCATCCTTACACATAGGGATATAGTGAGATAATGTCTCGATTTGTTGTTCTTAGTAGATTTGTAATAATGATCTTCAGTATTTTAAAGCGGAATTCATTTATTCATTAATTCTGGGAACATATATTGATATGAGCTAGGTTATATGCATAATTCAGTATGTTTAGTCAGAAATATGCTCCCTGACCACATCTATCTGACCAATTCACTGATAACTACTTTAAAACTATTTTTCAAATGAAGAGTGAATGGTAGATATTATTTCATATTTTACATATAGAAGAAATATTATCACTATGTCATTTGGAGATTCTAATCACGAATTGTGAGGTCCAAGGACCCTTTAAGATCACACATAAAAGGGTTAAGAGAAATAAGGAATGGAAGGAAAAAAAATGGAAACAAAACTTTTGTAAATAGGGAAGAGAGGGCGAAGGGAGGGGAGAGAATGGGAAAAATGAAGCAGCAAGATATATCATGCACAGGTGCATATCCCCTACGATGAATGTTATCACTATGTACATCTAAAATGTACCATTAAAATAAAACTAATAAAAAAAGAAAACCTTACCAAAAAAAGAAATGAAAATGAAAAAACATGAATTATGAGTAGAAATCCTCAGAAGAGAGAAATGTAGGGGATATGAATCCATGTAAATGGTATGTTCTGATAGTGTGGGATTCAAGATCAAAGAAAGAAAATTACAGTAACAATAATACAAATGAAAATAATGTTATGCTCCACCATATTTAAATACAATTTCAGTTCATTATAGAGCCTCAAACACAATTCTACAGTTTGGCGTGGATGATTATATTAAAGAACAATGACATAAATATTATATAGAGACGTGGTTTATCCCAATATGGAAATGGTTTATGATGCTATTTTTACTTACATTTTACTTCCATTTTTCCTAAGACATTTTCAATAATTTATTACAGCAAACATGTATACCATGTAAAATGTCTCTTATTTGGAGTCTGTGTTTTAGTCTTCTGTTCTCATTTATCTTGAGACGAATACAGATAACACGGGCATCAGCAATCTATTTCTCCTTAATCAGAAATAAGATTTTTAAGTCTGTCATTTAGGTGCAAAAAGAGCAGCAGGATAAGGATTCCAGGTCAAAAAGTTAACCTCACGGCTTGCAGTGAATCTGTCTCCTCATTGCAGCAGATGTCGCGATAGTACCCATGTCACAAAATAGTATGGATCTCCTGTTAAATGCCTGCTTATGAGTTTGCGATTCACTCAGAAGTCAAGCGATCCTTCCTCAAAATCTCTTTGCCATTTTATACATCTATTAAGCGATCTTAAAATGGACTCGATTTATTACTTTTGTGGCTGTCCTACATTTCATGGTGTTCAAACCTACTATATTGGGTGTGCTTTTTTAGAAAGCACAGTGTTCTGTGTGTTTATAATCTGCCTGCAGTGCACAGTTTCCCCGCTCTGATTCTCACTAGGACCTTTGCAGGTGTGAGCTCCTGCTGTGAGAGGCGTAACTCAGAGATTCACTGTAACAGGAAGTGTCCAGATGTATTACCGGAAAAAAAGGTTTTTTTCTCCAACTGTGCCATACCACTTCCACACTAATGTCCTTTCCATTTTAGCGGGTTTAGGTTTAACTATCTCAGCCAGGATGGACAGAATTAGCCTTCAAATTCTCTGGAAAAAAAATAAGAAAATTAGAACACGCTAATGCTTAGTATTTGGATTACCCTTCAGAGTCAGCTGCCAGGAAAGAAGGTTGCAGAGGGCATTTCGGAGTCTGGGATGGCCTCTTACATACCCCACAAAATAGCGAAACCCCACACGGACATTGAACTTGGCTTTTTCAGTGCCTGTTGACAGCATTACCCGAGAGGGCAACACGTCATTTCTTCCATTTCTGTTATGCTCTTTCCCCAAATCAGATACTGGATATTACTTATAGTTTCATTGGTGAAGGACTAGAATCACAAATTGTGCCTTTCAACCAACTACATTAGCAAGCCGTAAGATTGTAAGCATAATATAATATTCATACACTGTGGGGGAAAATAATTTAATAATTCTTACCAGATGGACAAATAAAAAGCCAGGAAAATTGTAAATTATACTTCAATTCTACCTTTATATTTTGTTATTAACATTTAAGGAAGCCTACCGTATCACACAATAGAACTATTTTTTTTTTTTTTTTGGTACTGGAGATCGAATTCAGGGCCTTGTGCTTGCGAGGTGAGCACTCTAACTGCTAAGCTAAATCCCCAACCCAATAGAGCTATTTTTTGATAGTTTACTTAAAGCAATAAATATCCCCTATGTATCATATTGCTCTAAATTAGAGATTTTGCCAAAGTATCATTACATCATCCTTTTTGAGATGCCACAACCATCATCACTTACTCTTTATTTTCGTTCTTTCTTTAAGAAATGATACATATCTGTCTATAAGAATACCATAAATAATTATCTCCTGAGTGTGCAGAAATACGTCTCGTGCATTAAAGACCCTACTACTCGCTCAGCATCTGCCGTATGTGAGGAAGCACCACTAGACATTTTAGGAGCGATGTGTCCAACTTTCTCAGCGGTGGTACAAGGTCCCATAGCTGGCTGCATTTCAGACGAAAACAGTGAGATTCCCAAGTACTCAGTGCACTGAATTGGAATAGCCAATAAATGATAGAACAAGGATTTCAACCCAGATCTATTTCGAAAGTCTGGATGTTAACTCAAGTCACAACATCTCATGCAAAGCTTACCTTAAAAATGGCATTCTCTTAAGGATTTGCTCTATGGAGCTATGCTTAACAGCTTCATGGATGTATGTGTCTTTATTCTCTCATTTGGCAAGATTATGTGTATGAGATGCGGCAGTCTCTGTTAGGTCCAGCACACAGGAAAGAACCGGATGTGGACCCTGATTGTCAAGGATGCCTTTTGCTCTGGGAAGACAGAGGGACATCTAAGCCAGTGTTGGGAAGCAGGGAAAACACCACAGAAGAGCTGATGTCTGAAGTGGGTGCTATATAAGGAAGGTATTGATGGTTGCTGTAGGCTTTAAGACTTGGTGTGTAATCTTGTAAAACATCAAATTCTTGTTTTTTTTCCAGAATATTTTAGAACCCCTTAACTCAAAATAACAACCCTACCTGTTAAAAGAGCACATTTTTCAGTGTTCCTCTAAATTATTGTGTTGCCACTCAGTCCATAAGTAAAAACAGCCTTGAATATTTTTATAGGTAGTCTGAAAATTATAACTAACCACATTCGTTGATAAAATACAATCGTGACATTAAATATGCTTTCAAAATCTCAAATGCTAATGGAAATCTGTGCAAAAATAGCACTGCATAGAAAATAACTTATTCCATTTGATGCAATCCTTTGCTTACAAAGAATAAAGCAATAAACTTTTAGTCCCAAATCGAGAACATTTTGTTTATATTATCTAACAGTATAAGCTGATCATTTAATTATCATTTGATAATTCTTTCATATTCCTGCCTTTGTAGTATATGCATGAAAGGATGTGAAAACTAACATCGTATCTCTATGTATGTCCACAGGAGTAAAGTATGATTCTTTCTATTCTTCCAAGGTCTTAATTATATCGGTAATTATGTTGATATAACTTGAAAAATATTGTGTTATTTCATTTTCAATTATTTATATTGGCAGATAAGGGCACAAGTTATGGATGTGCATACATCCATGTTTGCTAACAATCCATTTCCAAACATCACTAAGCTATAAAATTATAGTTCACAACAATAGGTAACTAATTCCCTTTAAATACTTCCCTTGCTAGCATTCCTACTAATTAGAGTCATTGGAGCTGACTTGAATTTTAAGCTACAATATGTCTTGCAATATTTAAGTTGTGCTCTTAATCAGACCAAAAAGTTAATTTACGGGTCACTATACTTAAAGAACATTGTTAATGCAAATTTATTTTAATTATGTTTTCATGCATGTTAATGTCCTAGTTCAGCCTGCCCCCAGCACTTTGTATACTTCCTCCCAGGGATGGTACAAGAGTGGTACACAATTCTTAGAATGAATAAGCCAACACAAAAGAATCTAGAACAAACGGGCACTAGTATATGAAAAGGCTAGTTATTTTACGTGATGTGTGTAGTATTATGTGGGTGTATAAATTACATATGGAAGTACAAGTTTGTGATTTAGTTTAAAATTCCTACTACTCGCTGAAGTGCACACTAAAGCAAGAGCCACTGCTGACAGCCAACTTTGACCCTGTCCTTGCGATCTTGGCAACATAATTTGCACCCTGTAGAAATGAAGATGACTTTTTCCTATGACAAGACTGTGTCTGACACTGGTTAATTAGCACGCAGATGGCAGGGAAGCTGCCCGCTTTACCCCCTACCACACAAACCGCACATTTATATGCAGCACATATTGCAAAGTGGAGTATTTGCACAAGTCATACGGCAGTAATCAGGGCTTCACTTTTGTAAGTTAGAATAAAAATGAAGCTGATGATTATGAACTTCAAAGTACAGTGCACTCAAATAATTGGACAAGCTTCATTGAGAAAAGATGAGGTACAATTTATTGTGCTGTTCTTATAATTTAATTCTTAATTCCTGGAAGAGGAAATTCCTATGTGAGACATATATCTAGGACATTCGTGCACTGGTCACCACTTAAATGTAAGTATGGGCCAAAGGAAAAATGGAGAAACGTCATATATCCTCGTTTTGAGCGTGCATCTTGAGCGTTGTGTCTGATGGCGATGAAATCACAACACGTCAAAATCCGTCAAATTAACCTCTCTGAACAACTGAGGTTAATAAAATGACTAGAATCTCTGGCCTGGAGCGGTCTTGCCCCTCTTCCTTGTTCCACAGGCAACATAGACAGGAGCCATTTCAAACAGATGACAGCCATGGAAAGTTTAAATATTTACGATCTTGTACCAAATCTTCCTGACGTGAAGGAAACGACTGTACGTACGTTTTCAGAAACTTTTTTTGGTGCTGGGGATCGAACTCAGGCCCTTGCGCTTAGCTAGGCAAGCACTCTACCACTTGAGCTAAATCCCCAGCCCCTCAGAAACCTTCTCCTGAGCTATAGGCTGCCTTAGGCAAGCGAAGGTAAACAAGAAGGGAGTTTGTGTTGAGAAATTGCTTCACAATTCACTTTATTTCCTTGCCACCTGGAAGGGGATCATCAAAATCTGACAGAGCTGTTAGAAAACAACACAACATTCATGTCTGGGTCTTCGGTGAAAGAGGGCTCTTACTTTTTTTGAGGGGGGTGCTGGGGATCGAACTCAAGGGCTACCAAGTGCTCTTCTACTGAGCTAAATCCCAACCCTACATTTACATGTTAAAATTACTCAAAAGAGGAATTCAGAATGCCAAACAGTAACATTTATGTACTTCATTTGAAGTTTAAGTGTTGAAGACTATACTTCTAAAAGTCATTTTTTTTTCAGATTTGTTTTGTTTATCAAAGTTTAGGTTGAATCTTCCCTAGAATTATGGAAAACATCTGGGGGCTGTGCAAACATAACACCTGAGCATTTCAGTCTCGCAGTTCTTAACTATACACAAAGCATCAGGTGAATTTTCTGCTATCTATTTTCTAGTTACTTCATTCAAAATGTTACCAGTTACCTCATTCCAGTTACCTCATTCAAATGTGGTACTCTGTATTCTGTAATTTTACAAAACGTGATCTTTAAACAGATTACAGAACACATTAACAATCTGATTCTGTTAAATTGGATTATTTAGGTAGAAATGCCCATTTATAGCTCCTCTCTTGTACTTAGTTTTTGCTTCAAAAGCAGCAGGCACTGCTGTAAGCCTTTTGGGGCAGCCTGTGTCTTGGTTCTTCCCCAGCAATGACACTTTTCACTTTCAAGATGTCAGACACGGAGAGGAAGCATCACATAATTTAGGAGTGAGAATGAATGTGAGCCCTGAGCACTGGTCACCCTTGAAGCAGAAAACTTAATGTGCACTCCAGACAAGAAATCTGCTGCAGAGGACAAGGACGTGGGCCTGAGCCAGGTCTAACTTTCCCCTTTCATGACTCTTTAAAATATTACACCAGACCAAACCATCTGGAATGAAATTTATCCCTAATGGGATGGACTTTTTTTCTTTTCTATTAAAGTTCATAATGATTATATCTAGACATTTATTTAGGAGAGATAGTCATGATCACCATTTGTGCAATGTAAAAACCTGGCATCCATCTAAAATTTTAGTAGATGCTAAAAAGTCACTCTGAAAATAGCACGCTAATGCCATAAGTTGTGGGACATTTCAATTCAATATTATGTAGGGATGTTGTTTCAAATGCTCATCTAAGTAAAACAGATTAAAAATAGCATAAAGAGACTCATTTATGAAGACGATCTATTTCCACCGAGTATGGAGAAAGCTGCAAATGTGTCCCTTCCAAGCAAGCGATGAATACTGGTCTGTTAATCAACACAATGACACCTTTCCTTGAACCCTTTGGAAATTTGTAGTCATGATGCAGACAACCTCAGTTCCCAAAGCAGGAAAAGATCCCGAAGGACATACAGGACATACAAACTGTCTTGACTATCAAAGAACACAGGAACCTATAAAACACCCGCTCTGCGGAACAGGCAGGCTGCACAGGGCAGGCAGGTCGGGGCAGACACACAATGTGTATGTCCTTAGACTCCTTCAATGCAAGATAATTTTTGCTCAGTTGTGGTTAATATTTTGTTAAAACACAAACGGCAGTTCAGTATTGTGTTTCTGGTTACACATGTTTGGACAGAACAAGTATTTGTTCAAGATAATCCTTTACCTAAACTTGTCATCGATAAATGAGAATAAGGCAAACATTCAGAAATGTCTGAAAATAATACGACTGAAATCCCAAATCAGGGAGTGAGATAAATGACCAAGTTGGTAGAACGTCACAGCCTTTTAAAGTTCGCAATGAATTTCAGTGACAAATATGTATATATCTTCATTGGAGACTCAAAAATTGTAATAGGAACAAAGAAAAATTACATATTGGAAAAAACTGAGTTAATACTGCCGCTTTCTAAGCATCTTTCTACCCATACCAGGAAGCTTCATACTGGAATGAAAAAGGGACTCCATTCCAGAGGCAGCACTTAGATTGTAGCAAGAAATGAGAGCAGAGAGCAAACGGAGCGGGAAAAAAATACTGAAAACAAAAGGCAACAACAAAATATTAGCAGTTTAAACTTGTTTCACAAAAGCATGAGCAATTATCTTACACAACTCAGCAGCTTAGAGCTCCTTCATGGCATCTTGAGGAGAAGCCAAATTAACTTTCCTTTGAGAAATTGTTATGAAAATAAAGTTACCAATAAAAAGAGAAAAGGTAGGAAACATCATCCTGCCAAGTCCCCCCGTGTCAAGGACTTACTGCACTGACTACAAAATCACTTGGCTCCATTACTCAGGAGCAAGATCGAATTGTCTCATACACAGATGACAAAGTTTCAGTATTGTTCTCAAGGAATGTATATTTAGATATGAAACTCTTGAATCAAATGTCGAACAGATAAATGTGTGCATGAACATCTGTTTCATCTTTTTGGAAAGAGACTGAACACAGGGCAAAATGAGAACTGAATTTCTTTATTACTCCAAACATAAGAAAATTTGCATCCACTTCATTGAGTTGCCTGGTTTTGAGAAGACAGGAGAGGTTGTTGCACTTAAGCCTGACAAGGTAATCTTCAGAATGGAAGCAGTTTAGGGAAACTGTTCTGGTTTTAATGAGATCTCACAAAATTGGACACAACAAAAATGAAGCTGATTATCCCTAAGGTCCTTGTGGAATAAGGGATATGTTGTTTGGAGGCACTGATTTAACATTTAAAACGCTCTTTAATGGAAGGTCAAAGGACTACTTAAAGGAATATAATACATAAAAATTCATGTATTATTTATTATTCAACACACATTAATTTTATATGCATTCGAGATTATTTGAAATTAACATATGACTTTTTTAAAGTACATTTTTTATAAATGTTTATAAATAAAACTTCAAAATGAGGAAGTGCAATGGTATCATAAAAGAAATAACATTAAAACGTTTATCACTAATTTCTACCCTGTGCACATAGGACACCCCTTGGCATGTTGTTTTTAATATTTTGTAGGTATCTGTACTATGTACAAAATGAAATCTAAGAATTCTTGCTTCTTTTTCCTCTGTGTATCTTCTTCCAGTATGTGGCATGAGGACTCAACACAAACTTGAAAGTAATTTTTAATGTTTCTCTTTCTCTCTATTATACTTACTAAAATTGAAGTCTTGTTATTAAGCCATGTAGGTTGTTTTTGTAATAGTTAAGCCATGCAGAAACAAACAGACAGAATACAACACGGTGTGTTATAGAAAATGCAGTTAATTCCTAAACCATTATGACCTAGTATATACAGAACATAAAATGAATAGGAATATCAATTATCCCAAAAGAAAGGAGAAAGGGAATAAGAGAAATTTTTTTTAAAAGAGAGATATGAAAGCAAATACCATTAAGATAGATTTGAATTCAAATGCATCCATTAAAGGTAAATGTACAACATTCCAATTAAAAGATTAGATAAAAGGCAAATATAGCTTTGCTGCCAATAACAAATGTTCATAAAATATAAACATATATGTAGACAGGAAATGAAGAAAGATACAGTACACAAATAGCAAGCATGAGAAAAAGATAACAAAAAGCACTAGAAAAAGTGAACAGTATTAAAATCAAGACAAAACTGTTATGAGACTATTGAATAATACAAAAAAGATGTAATCAATTAGGAAAATCCGAAATATGCAGTTTCTTAATAATGCTGCCTCAAAAATGCATTGAGCAAAATTCATAGAAGCGGTAAGAAAACCGGAAACAAACACAATATTAACATTACTGTGTCAGCAACTGATAAATCGCAGAAACATATTAGATAAAAGACATAATAGATACTATCATACGTTGACCTTACTTGTATTGAACATTACATGTAAACAATATACATACACATAACAAATCTACCTAGAAAACTATAAAATAGTGACACGGACTAGAAGACAACATTTTGACCTTATATTCTATTAAATCCCAATTAAAAACTCAAACAATTTTGTAACTCAGGAAGCTGGTTATTATATTAATTATTAAAGAACAGAAGTGTGACTCTGTAGGAGAGTGCTTAATATACGTGTGGTCCTAGATTCTAACCTCGCCCCTGACAATCAGATAAAAACAAAATGAAATACAGTTCATATAAAATCCACAGAATTTAAATAGTCAAAATAATTTTGAAAAAGAAAAAATTTAGAGAACATATACTTCCTAATGTCTGACTTACTGTAATGCTAACTGAATGTACAGGCACAAGGACAAATATGAGATCAATGAAGAAGAATCGAAGGTCCAAAAATGGTTATATACATACTTGATTTTTCAACTGAAGCTTAATATGTAGATTAAAGCAATTCAATGAGTAAATTTTTTTCAGTACGCCGTGATGGAACAAATGCATAGTCAATGGAAAAAAAATCTTTAAAGCCTGTCCCTAACGTATTTCACCAACGAAATACATCATAAAACTAAACAAAGTTAAAATCTACAAAATACATAGCAAAAAGCACAAGATAAAATGTCTGACACCTTGAGATAATTTAAGAAATGACACCAAAAACAGTAGTAACGAAAGAAAGAAAATGATAAATTGGACTGAGTGTGGCCCTCCGGGTCAGTGACCGCCCTCTTTTGGCACAGAGACCCATTTCAGGGATCGTGTTTCCATGGAGGTGGCGGTGAGGGGATGGTTTCAGGATGATTCAAGCACATTACATTTATTGTGTACTTCATTTTTGTCATTATTTTGTAATGTATAATGACATAATTATACAACTCACCATACTGCAGACACAGTGGAGCCCTGAGCTTGTTTTCCTGCAACTAGACACTTCAATTAGGGGTGGGGGGAGACAGTGACAACCAAAGTGTGTTGTTCATATTCAGTTTACTCCATGATCTCATTTTGGAACCTACCACTGCAGAGAAACCTGCTTCACAAAGGTAGAATGTTGGTGTTGAGAGCAAGCTTCTCACTGCTTTTGTGGCAATCTCAGCGATTCCACCTTGACTTACTTTAGCAGGTATGGAGATCTGAAGTTGTCTCCGACTTTCAAGGCCACCGTCATGTGTGATCTCAAGCAGTGATCCGCTACCTGAGTTGTTCACAGATGGGTCCTGGATTCCTTCCTTGCCAGTTCAGAGGCTTGTGGTTAGGAAGTAATGCTCAAACTCTTTGAAAGCTGAGATTGGTGATCATGCTCTAGGTGGTGGAGAGAAGGTTCCTCACTCTCTTTCACGAACCTCTTCTAATGTTTAAAACATGTCGATATTCACTCCCAATATTCACTCATTACCCCAGAATTCTAGTTTGTCTCTGAAAGAAGCTACATCATCTATCAACTTGAACACAATTGTCATCTTCCCCTGAAGTGGCAGGCAAGTTCCACTGAGCAGGTTAAATATGTCACACGAGTAAGCAAGCTGGGTGGTCCATTCTGTATTGCTGAAGTGCACTGCCAAGGATAAATATTTTCTACAAGAAATCTGCAGCAGCTCTTACAATTCAAACTCCAGCCAGTACTCTTCCTTTAGAAAGCCTTCTCATTTCTGTGTAAAGGAGAAAACATGAGTGCTCCGTTTCCATCTGCTCACTGAGCTGCATGTACAGATGTGAGTTAAATGCATGTATTTTAATGTGGTTGATAATTATCATCAAATCCTGCTGCTAAGTCCAGGTGACATTTTTCAGCTAGCCAGCTTTCCCTATGGATGACACAGTGTGTGGAGTCACATTCAGTATTGACCTCTTTGATCAGTGTAGCAAAACCAGAAAGCCATCGGGCGTGGCACTTTTCTGCCTATGCAAATACTGAAACAAAAGGAACAATTCAGTTTTCCTGATATGTAATCATTCAATGACTTGAATAGTTCTGCAGCTGTGCTGTTGGTTGGCAAAAGTGGTGCACATAACATATCCTTATGCACATCCTCCTTAAAAATATATCACACAAAAATAAGCATTGTTCCGCTATGGTTTACATGATGAATGATATCCAGGAGTCTCATGCACTCAGAGCTGGAGTTTGGGGAAGGTAACTGAATTATGGGGACACTGCAGCTGACTTGATATTAGGAGGTGGTCACTGGAGACATGATCTGGAAGAGAACATCTTCCTATCTTCTCTCTCTGCTTCCTGGCCACCATGTTGTCGACATCGTGGATTGCATAGCACCATATATCATGAATCCTCTCTAATAGTTTTGACTCTGTATCATCTATTCTTTCATTAACTCATCTGGTTTTGGTGCTAGCCTAAGGAGGAACACACGCCACATTTTGAACTACACATTCATGACAATTACGCTTATCTGCAGGCAGCGTCAACTCTTCACCAATAATAAAGGGCTTCTTAGCTTTATGAATGCGCATAGCACTGCATAGCCACTATCAAATGGTGAGACTCATTTGATGAAGTGATAGCTTTCGATAATTGTTTCTGTTCTTTGTGTTCACTGATTTTAAAAAGCTCCAAAGCCTTGTATTTTAATGCAGGGCACTTGGTCTCCATGTGGCAAAGCAGTTTTGAAGGTTTTGTGGCCTTATTAGATAGCTGGCCACCACATATACAAGGTGGGCTTAGAGAATGTGAATCAACAGTTGTGATGAACCCACAATTTAGGTGGGAGTTTTAGTATTTTCTATTAAATGCTGCTTTTTTGACAGTCTTAGAATTTTTTGCTATCTCATCAATAGGTTTTTCCCACTTTTCAAAGAAGCTCTTGAGTGGCATTTATTTTTTACTCATTTTGGCTAGGTTTAGCTTCAGAGCTTACCAAAACAATGACTGAGGCTTGTGAACAGTACAGAAATGAGGCACAGACTGAACTAGTAAATAAAATAATGGGTGGGGTGTGAGTGGACTAAAATAAGTGTTGGATTCCGACTGAATTCCTGTCACCAGATGCAGCTGTTCAACTGAAGTACATCAACTCACTTGCCATTGTACAGCCCACCACCAGATGAAGTTTAATTGTCTCTTGCCACTCACTGATAGACTTCTGAGTCTGTCAGCAACTGATGTATTACGGCTTCTGTGCAGTCAGTCCTCTCTGCTAATATAATCTGCATTGGCAGCCACTCCCCAGTGCTAGCATCACTGTCGCAGCTCCACCTCAGATCATCAGGCACTGGATTCCCAGAAGGGGCCACACTCTTGGACCCTCTCACGTGCAGTTCACAATAAGGTCGTGCTCCTGTGAGAATCTAATGCTGCCACTGATCTGATAGGAGACACAGTGCAGGTGGCAGTGCTAGGAATGGGGAACTGCTGTAAACATGGATGCAAATGCTCTCACTCACACATTGCTCACCTCCCTCCTGCTGTGCAGCCTGGTTCTTAACAGGCCACAGACTGTCACTGGTCTGTGGCCCAGTGGTTGTGGATCTCTGCTCCTGGCAAGAAACTACTAACAGATACAAGTGACATAAAATCACTCCTAACCTGTCATTTGCCACTCAGAAATTCAGAGCAAGTTTAGAACTTCTTTCATATGTTTTACTGGGAATATCTAAGTATTGGTCTAGAATTTATTGAATCATTGCCAAAAAAAAAAAAAAACCAAACTACATGACCTTTCGAATGTTTTTGCATTGACTTGGAACACATTTATCTGAAGATTATATACATACTTCAGGAAAGGACACAACAATAAAATATGCTATAAACCTACTAAAGTTGTTAAAGTCTAAAACACTGATAACAACAAGTGCTGGTGAAGAAGTGTCATTCAATCTTGGAAATGATACAAAACACCACGATGGGTTTAGAAGAGATTTTGGTAGTTTCTTATGAAATTAAACATTTTTATCACATGCTCCAGAAATCAGGCTTCTTCCTGTCTACCCAAATGAGCATATATCCACACAACAATGTGCACACACTTACAGGAACTTTATCCATAAACGACAAAATTTGCAAGTAAATAAGATGTTCTTCAAAAGGTGAATGGCAGCCAGGCATAGTAGTGTACATCTGTAATTATAGCACTCTGGGAGGCCGAAGCAGATAGATCACAAGTTTGAGCCCAATCTGGTCAATTTAGGGATTTAGTAAGACTCAGTCTCAAAATAAAAAATAAAAAAATGGTTGGGGATATATTTTAATAAGAATTTCCCAGATTCAGCAATCCTCAGTGCCACAAAATAAAAAAAAGAGAGAAGAAAAGAAAAAGAATAAAGAAAAGAAAAAAAGGTGAATAGTTATGGAAACTGGGTACCTGCAGACAACAGAATGTTATTCATTGTTAAAATGAAAAAAGCAATTAGGTCACGGAAACATCATAAATGCATTTTGCTAAGTGAAACAAGCCAATTTAAAAAGGTTTTGTACTTTTGATTCCAATTATAGCATATGATATTCTGGAAAAGGTAGAACTACGGAAACAATGAAAGGATCAGTTGATGCCGGTGTCTGGAGAGAAGGATTGGATGAACAGGCAGAGCACAGGGGATTTTTAGGATGATGAAACTATTCTATATCATGCTGTAATGGTAGAAGCATGCTATTGCAATTTTCCAACATGCACAGATTTTACCATATCAACTATGAACGACTAGTTCCTCAACTCAGGCAGAACTAACTGTGTGGCAGGATGGTGATGGTGGGGAGTCTGTTCATATGGAGGGGAAAGAGTATACAAGAATTTTCTGTATTCTCTGATCAACTTTGCTCTGAACCTAAACTAAAGTCCATTTTCAAAGAGAATACAAAAATTGAACACATTATTTGACAAAGAGTGGAGTGGAGTTGGCAGGGTAGGTGGTAGTAGAAATGAATTATGTACCAATGCCCCTTTCTTAGGTGTATTTCTCCCAGTCTGAGATACTGTAATCTTATAAAATGGATACTTTCTGGATTAAATTTACACTAAACCACTTACCACTGTATATGCTTATTAACAAATGTGCAACTGTACAAAAACTTTGCCACACTTAAGATATTTAAAGCAAACGGAAAATTTTAAAGTCAGTCATTGATTCACTACAAAACAAGCCCTTACCCTTCTAACAGATGTCTGCATAATACAATCTGCCCAGACAAGCTACCATATGACAAAAATTCCATTACATTGAAAATAGCTACAGCTATAGTTTCTGAAAGTGCAAGAAACTGAGTCTATCATGTATGCGATTTCCTTACATGGAGACAAACATCTTCTTTGCCCCCTGAACTCTTCACTTTGAAGGGTTAAGGTCATCTGACATATTTGCTAATATTGAATGGTGCTTTGAAATTTGCAAAGTGCTTTATATACCTCCTCTCATTTGAGCCTCAGGATAACTCTATAATATCTCACTATCAAATATATTTTCCACATAAAGAAACTGAGGCTTTAAAAGCACAGGTGTGTCTGGTAATTCCAATTTATGAGTTAGAAATAGCCACTGTCCAGCCAAGTGCACCAGCAGTGCGACCCACGGTGGGCTCACAATCCAGGATCTTAGTCATCTACCATTTTGGCCAAAGACACACTTTTCCGTGTTTGTGTGCATGTGGAAGCAGTTAAGGAACAAGGAGCAATAGTTAATGCACGTCACATAATTACTGCTTTTAGGAAACCTGCCCTCCGGTCCTTATTGTCTGTAGTAAAAGGAATAATCTCTAAAAGATAATGTAGACATCCGAGTACCAGTGTCTATAACGTGCAGGCTCACTGTGCTCCTGACACTGTTTCACTGTGTCTGACCTGAGAGAACGATGATGCAAATCTTTCCTCCCTACGCACAGCATTCAAAAGGGCGGTAATTACCGCCGAAAAGGAATGACATTCATGTTTCCGGCATTTTGCCATTACTAATTTGTCCCAGGACAGTTTTGCATGAAGTGATTTGCATTTTTTTCTTTTAACATGAATAACCACGGTGCACAATACTAAGAAGCTAAAAGACTCTTGGTCCAATGCGGGATTTCACATCCCTGGATTCTACTATGTAAGTTGTCAAGGGACACAGCTGCTCCAGAACTCAGGTCTTTTTAAAATCATTCTTGGGGCTGGGGATTTAGCTCAGGGGTTAAAGTGCTTGCCTAGAAAGCGCAAGGCCCTGAGCTCGTGCCCAGCACTCCTCCCAAAAAGTCATTCTTACTTTTTCACGCTAAAATCATGTCACATGTACTAGGAATTTAATATATTTTTACAAATAATTTCTTACTTGGGTTTGTTATTTCCTGATAAGATGAAATGTGTTGGGTTTTCTTTTTTTCTTTTTCATGTGACGGCCTTAAACCCCCTAAAATTTTCAGCAGGTGTTTGCTTCCAGTAGCCAATAAAAATGACGTTATCTGACATGCAGATCAATGATGGACTAAAAAATTTGGTGTTTAGTCAAAATGTTTCTGCAAGTAATTATAAATCTTGCAGAAATACTTTTTCAAATATGTCCAGCACTCTAACTATGCTTCCCCTTCTCAAGCTATTACGGGAGGAATCAGGAAAAAGCCAAAGAGATTTTCTATAACTGTTAAATATTTAATTATATTGAACATGGTATTTAAGTATGGATTTGATGACTTTGAGAAAGCCATTAAAAGGCTGGAAACACAGCCATAAATTCTATCAAATTATTGACCAATAGGCTCAAGAGCATGTAAGAGGCTCACAGCACTCTCTGGGGAAATAGTTTCCAGAAAAACTACCAACTTCAGTGGGCATCTCCGCTACATACAATCTGCCACGCGGGAAACAATTGGCTATGAGCACTGACACAGAAAGCGCTACACCGAACACATACTGATTCACACGTAATGAGGTGTGTGTGGTAGCCCTTCTGATGTGTTCAGGTGAACAGGCTACAGCCCTTCGTCAGACACTAAGCTAGGTTTTTCCAGGAAAGTGCTTTGCAGATGCCATTTAATTCCACAAAAATTCAAATTTAAGTAAAAAATAAAAAAAGAAAAAGAAAAACCGAAAGACCTAACCAATCAACTGAAAGGCAGGGCTAAGGCCTTCCCAAGAAAAGAAGTCATTCGTGTGACGGCTCCTTCGCAGTGCCTGACATTTGCTGCACAGATCTCTGGCCTGGCTGCTCAGTCCCCCAAGTCAGGTGAGGCAGGTTCTTGCAGTGCATCTCAATGCTTATCTCCAACTGACTTTGTTTCCCTGGTTGAACCTGTCACGGGCTATATATAGACTCAAATTCAGGTCAAGTACAGATGTAGCAAGTTTTAACCGGTTTTTAACTCTAAACTCTGAAATCGTGGGAGAATTTTCATCTTCTGCAATAGTTATACACAGCTTGTGTGTCATTTGAAGTGAGGTGAAAGGATAAAGTTATTGAATCTGTGCTGGGCAGAAAAGCAACGTGTAACTATCTCTTGGTTTCTTAACAAAAGAGCCAGGCAAGATTCGCCATTTTGTTAAGCGTGTTCCAGCTCAAAGTGTGTCCTTATTAAATGATTTCTTGGTTAAGAAAAGGAAATGGCTGAAATGATCTGGGAACTTTTCCTTGACAGAGCCAGAATTCAAATGGCTCAGTACAAGTGCTTAGGCAGGTAAGAAGCACCTGCTGCCAGCCTCGGGCAGGGGCAGGGTTTGAGCTTGAGCTGAAGGGGTGGGAGTCTGTCTCTGTGACACCCACTGGGGACTCAAGTTCCCCAGTCTTTGGGTCTGTAGTTCTCACTCCCCTTACCCGAGAGTGCTTTCTTGAGCTGTAGGAGGCAAGGAAGAGCATCTTGGTTCTCTCTCCACCCCTCCCCTGCTCCCAAACCCTCCCCAGGTGTCCCATGGCAGAGTGGGGGCTGGGACCATGTGGAGGGTGAAGGAGGGTGTCAACTCCCCTTTCTTCTCTCCTGCTATGTGGCTCTGGAGAACTGAGGAGAAAGGAAATCTGTCCCTCAATCTAATGCAGGGCAAGTGTTGTAACGACAAAGGGAGAACCATCTCTCTGCTCCTTTCCCTTCCCGTGTAAGGAAGGAAATGGGAGCAAGAAAGAGGAATTTCCGCGGGGCCACAGGGGCTCAGAGTCCACTGTCCTTGAAGATGTGGGTGACAAGTGAAGGAGGCCAGGACAGCACCTGCTGCCCAGCAGAAGAGAGACCCCGGGCCGTCCCGGGCAGCTGGCAGTCTTCTCCTGCCAAGTGGTACTGGGGCTCAGAATGCCCCCATGAGCGCAGAGAGAGTCAATATGGGCAGAGGAGACTTGAACTTGAGGCCTGAATGGGCACGTGTAAATCTGAAGCGTGTACCCAGGGTGCAAACTGTGGCCACACTGGATGAGACAGCCAGAGATGTGGGTGATGGGAACTTGGAGCCAGATGCCAAGGCATTAAAAAAGTATGCTTTTTTAAGTTGTCTTCAAACTTCTACTGGGAAGGGTGTAAAAAATGAATGCAGCTTCCTATACCTCACCTTTAAAACTTCTCATTCATGTGCCTGAAGTAGGGCTCAGAAATCTTCAGTTTTTGAGCAAATGGCATTGATGCTTCTGATGCGAGTGGTACAATGATTGCACTTGAAAAATCACAGGACTTAACAAGGAAAAACTTGCAGATTTTTCTCAACTTTGGACATTGTCACCCATATTTATTATCCCTGATCACTATTTTCACACTGTTCCACTTTCCTAGAAATATGCACTTTGCTCTCACCGTGCATTATTCTGTGTGCCATTGAGACTCCGGGAGTTGCAATGAACGAAGGAGGTGGAGAAGGTGAAGGGATGTGGTGGTGTGACCTTCCCTTGAAGGAGAAACAACACAACAGGTGAAAGTCAAAATGAAAATAATAAAATAAAAATGTAAAAAAAATGCACTCTTACAATTTTTTTTTTTCCCTCCTGAATCACCTCTGAATGACCAGCAGGCATAAAAAACAAATGAATTGTGAAGGACTCTTACAAAGTCAGCTCTAATCCATCCATATTAGGTTGTCAAACATTACAGGTAGATTTGGTAAAGCTAAGAAAAGTATTAAGTTGGGCTCCACTAAAGTAAGAAAAATTAAAACAAAATAATCCTTAAAGCTTTTATAGTCATCTTTGTTCTAACAAATCTATACAGAAAGGTAGAGAAGAAATAAATCCAGGGTCATTTTGTAAAAGCATTCTCTAACCTTGCACATCGCTGCAGTCCAGTTTCCATAACAATAACAGCAATTAAAAAATGAAATGGAAAATCTTATCAATACTCTTCTTGTTAGTCAATGCTTCCCCTTTCAATATATCCTAGAAAAATTGCGAATTGCCCAGTAATATTTGACAATTACTCGGAAATGTGCGGTGACTGGCCTGTTGCCCCCAGTGCTGACATATTTTCTACTGTTTCCATAGAAAGCCAAATACTTTAAACACCTGTACTTCTCCTCCTTCTCTTCCTTCATCTCGGAGTATGAGGAACTGAACCCATTACCTCACACATGCTAGGCAAGTACTCTACACTGTGCTACATACACACTTCTTTTTAAATTCCTTTTTTAAATTTTGAGATAGGGTCTTGATAAATTTCCCAGGCTTGTCCTTGAACTTACATCCCTCCTGCCTCACCCCCCCCAAGTGGTTGAGATTACAGCTGTGCACCACCACAACTGGAGAGAGGCTAACATTACTCAATCTTTCTAACATTTTACCTATCTAATAAAGAAACAGATGTCTTACATAGAAATCTCCACAGGAAAGCATATTAATTTCACACTAAATACATCTTTGCTTAGCACAGTAATTTTGGTGAAGTAATATTGGTTAGGGTGGAAAACACATGCCTTTTTTCTCTTAACATAGATTTATTAACATAGACGTGTACTTTCACACTGGTTACATGCTTTAATAATTGTATCCTATTTTCCTTCAGGTCTATATTTATTTAACAATAAATATGCATGATAAAGACATCAAAACATCACTTTAATCATACAGACTAGACTTTTCAGATTTGTCAGAACAGTGATTAGTGTAGAAAGAGTAAAATAGGCAACAGACACAATATTCTATCATTCGTGATCTAAAGTTTATCATTTTTTCACATAGAGAACATTATTTATATTATGTTTACAGATCAATTGGGGTCTTTTCTGGTAATATCCATAGGGCTTTGTAGCTCACATAGTATTTCTATGACTCCTGAAATTTATGGAATTTCCCAAAGAATCAGAGTTCATTCTTTGAAACTGTATCATGTGAAAATCAAAAATGTTTTGTTTTAGATTCAACACAAATGAAAGGAATAATTAATTTGCACAAAACTATTGTAAAATAATGATATGTCTGAGAATTCTAAAATGTAAAGGAATTGAATCAAGATGAAGATATTAAATACAGTAGTAGCATTACCATTCATTTTGTCTAAAGTCACGTGGTCCCAGAATAACCCCAAATATAGGCATGTTTTATATTTAAATTGTTATATTGGAAGCTAATAAACACAAGCATAGAGGAATGATGTATCTGAAGATAGGGGAATTAGTATGTCATAAATTTTAATATGAAAAAATACTTCTATTTGTTCTCCCAACCAATGATAGGAATAAATGTACATTGTATAATAATTAATTCAATTTTCTACTAATTAATTCCCTCGTTCCAAGTCTGCTACTCCATCTATTAAAATCCATGATTAACAGTTGTTTAAAATGTAAGATAATTATGTAGGTCTATATTTAACAAGGATTTACTTTATGTTTGTCCATTTATTTTAATTTTAGGACTAAACAAAGATTTTTCTTTTTAAGCCTGACTGTTTTGAGACTAAAATGAACAACTCTTTGGACTCAAATGTTAAAACACGACTTGTATTAGTTGTTTTTCCCACCAGAATGGAATCAATCAATTATGAAAATGACTGATTACATAGTGAGTCCATTAGCATAGTTCTATTTTCTCTCAGTACTTTGCAAGGACAACCAGAGAACACAGATCTTGTGGGAATCTTGGTGTAGAATAAGAAATTATCCATGAAAGACAAAGGGATGCTTTGGAACACAGCCAAATGGCTGGTCATGAGGCCCAGAATGACCTCAAAACAAAGCATGGCCAGAAGTTTGATAAGATACAAGAAAGGTACTAAAAGCATGTGTTCATTTAAGAGATTTGTTAGACTTAGGAAAAATGAAACTTAGGGAAATGGTTACAAAAGGCATGAGGGGTTTTGAGACGGCCAAGATCTTACGATATAGATATAACATCTAGTTTGTTGAAGAAGGTAGACAGTAAATAAAAGAAGAGAGACCTCAAAGTTGAAAAGAAGCAAGTATTCTGAGACCCAAATGTTTCTCATGTCCCTGAAGTAGTGGTAAAGTTTGATCACACTCTTCTAAAATTCATGATAAAATAGTATCTTTTTTGCACAATCCAAACATTAAAAGATAAGAGACAATAACTTTTCTGTTATTCTGTCAGCATCTGGTCATATCCCACTGTCTGATGAGCTTTTTCTTTTCTCGTTTTGATGATCTGTTGGGATACGCATTAGGCCAAAGCATGAATAAAGTCATTATCAATTTGGACACGTGGTGGCAGATGTCTCTACTTGTCACTATTTCTGCAGTTTTAAATGACAATCAAACATGCAGTTTTAACAAACATCTTCTTTACTGAAGGTGACAGTGTAAAATTTCAATCTCAGAAAAGTAACGGGATTTGCTAATGAGATACATGAATCTGCAAATGAAATAATCTACCACATTCTGATACTACATAGCTATACTGAAACGTTGTAGGATGTGAGATTTGCCAGATGAAACCCAGATCTCTGTAATTAGAAAAAATATAGTATAAACCCCTGAAAAGTTTTGAGAGGTAAGAAATCAATAATGGTTAGTGAAGTAAAAGGGACTGGGTTTAAGAAAAGAATTTTCAAGGGAAGATTGTGATAAATACCAACATGACAAGTAATGATGAGTTAGGAATTACTAAATATAAACTCGTATATTGAGAAAATAATGAGAGTATTTTGATAGAACATAGCAGTTAATTCTTCCATGCAAGAAACATACATTCAAGGACTAAATTTTCAAGTGCAATTAACAAGTTCAATATAGAGACCAGACATGTCTCAAAATTTACACACATAGAAATATTTCTGAAACTTATTCAACATAAATCATGTCAACTTGTTGCTACTCTTATTTGTAATAATAAAAATATAATACAAAACATATAAATACTATGTAATAATGTGTATGCACTTATTGGAACAATATGATGGTGGTGAAATTAACAGTAATTAATGCTTTGTTTATAATTGCACGTTATGATATCTGTATTTTTTCCTGTCCTTATTAAACATTTATTTAGTTTCTTTATGTCAAAAAACGTAAACAAAAAAGTGAGATCTCTGGTTACTTAACTCTAATGTGAAAAGTTGGTCAGGATAGTCCTATTTTGAAAGTTCTCATTTGTTAGAAACTCAGTTCACCAACTACACTTCTTAAAATCAGATAAAGCTCAAGAATAATTTTGGTGCTAAAATAAAATGATTATTAATTTCTCATCTCACTAAATTTTTCATTCACATTTTAACATTTTAATTCCACTAGTATATGGATTTCAGGACCAGGTCCAATAAATTAGAACAGGGTAATAGGTATATACTGTAATTAGATCACAGAATATATTTTCTGACATCTTATAAACTGGGTATTTTCTATATGTATTCATATTATCCATATTTTTCTGACATTTTTAAAGTTATTAAGTAGTGCCTGGTATATATTCCCAATACGTGTTTGTTAAATAAAATAACTACATGTCACCAGAATCATTTTCACAATGAGGTTTAATTTTTCAAGTTGAAAAGATTAAAATCTAGATATAAATAAGTCTCCTCACTGATCTTCCAGGAAAGAAAGTTCAGAGAAATTGCTTCTTAGTAAGTAAAACTACCTGGGACTACATTATAATTTTTCAAATAATAACATAAGTAATTTAATTTCATGTATTTCATCTGCAAGATGGCACTAAAAATTATCCAACTCAATTTCAATGACCTGTTTTGTTCAAAATATTGTAATGATAAATTAATATGGAGTTGAATAACATTAAGTTCTTATCTATATTAAAGTGATAATAATGGATGATTCATAGATATGTATAATGACACAGTTTTTAGATTTGGAATTAAAAACTGAGTCATAATTACAATGCTTAATTAGATATTAATACCGATTCCTTACATATGTCTACCAGAATGATGTATGTGTACACACATGTACACACATACAAACACACATGCACTATAGGTATCTATCTACCTAATTACCCATATTTTCAATCATCTATTTATCAATGAAATGGAAAAATCCACCTGAAAAGCTAATGCAGATTACTGGTAAATTTATTCAGAAATGGGGCTCTCAGAACAGTGCAATATCTAAATCTCTTCCTCCTCTAAATCAAGTAGTATGTCAAGCTCTTGGAGAAAATAAAAGTTCACTTGCTGCAAAATTAGACATAGTAAATTATTAAGAATGACAACCAACATGTTCAAGTGTCATGTATTATTTAAGAAGGTTTCCAATTGAAGAGTATTTTGATTCTAATAGAAAACTTCTTTGATGTTTGCATATCGCTTCACAAGAAAAGACCAATATAACAGTCACAGTAAGAATTTCCCTCAGAAAGAAATTCTGTGGATAAAAGACCCAATATCTAGGGCCTACTAGAGTAAAAGGCAAAATGGAGAAAATCTACCTTGAGAATCCTCCTGTTCTCTCTCTGATCTTCTGCTCTGTCCTGTCTGCTTTTCTAATTCCATACTCTTCCCCTTTCCCTCTCAATAGAAATCTTGTAACTTCCCTGTCTGTGATTTAAACTTTAATTAGCAAGGTCATTAGCATTGCATACAGCTTTATATTTTTGTCAATTGTTTTTGCCCTAATGTTATTGGATCCTACCACATAAAACAGATACTATATAACACTTTAAGACAGTAAGTGACTTGTTCAATGTCATTGTATTTGAGGTCACTTCTTTCTGATTCCAAATTTCTCGTAGTGCCCACAGGAGCATGCAGAACAAAACGTTCTGTTTCAAATAACAGATTAAAGATCTGCTTGCCTGTACTGATGAAATTTCGCCACTTACTTTCTGATGCATCCAGTCTGTGATTCACTGATCTTTACTTAGCTGTGCTTACAGCTAATGAAAGTTGTGCTTAGGTCTAATAATTTAGTAGAAAGCTGAACTATGTCTGTGAAGCTTAGTGACTTATTTCCTCTCTCTGGCTTTGAATTCCTGGTTTATCTTCAAATTTACAAGTCAATACTATTACAGTTTACAATTTTAATAGTGCTGTAGTAACTGTATTGTGTACTAAACTTAACATTGGATTAATGACCAACAAATTAAGTTGCATGACCAATATCTAAAATAAACCTACATTTACTCATCTAGTAGGGGTTATTTAGAGTTTCAGATTTATATTATATTTGAAAATGTGAATTCCTTCTTTCCATTCTAGACAAAATAGGATCACTTCTCCTTTGAGCACAAGGTGCTCAAATATGTCCTGAATCAAAACTGGACGGTCAAGCAGAGAGCAAGGAATCCAGCTGTGCGACACTGGAGAACTCATTCAAGCACACTCATCCTACTTTGCTCTCTCGTCACACGGCGCTATTTAACACTATCTGCTTAATAAGGACGGTGTGAGCATTAAAAACTCCGTGTATGTCTTTACTGTGTGGGTGCTATAACCAACACCATAAGCTGGGTGGCTTGTAAAGGACAAACATTTAAGTGTCGCAGTTCTAGAGGCTGGTTAGTTTGAAGTGTGGTAAGCACCCTTACGGCTGCGTCATAGATGGCAGGTTCTCATCCGTCCTCGCACAATGAAAGAGACAAGCATGACTCGCTAGATCCTCTATTATAAAGGCTCTAACCTGCCCCGGAAAGCTCACACGTGGAATTAATCACCTCCCAAAGGTCCTGGCTCCACGTCAGTGAGAATGTCAACGCATGAATTTCGAGAGGACACAAACATCTGGTCACAGAAATGGACACAAAATACTGAAAAAAACATGTCTTCTGTGCAAAGATTTCCGAGAACTAGCTTCTGTGGCCCTTCTCACTTTCTCAGGATAGCTGAAAGAGGGTATGTCTACGATGGTGCTAGTTAGGTTGACGTCACAACTCTGTTTTAACGAGGAGAAGTTCTGAAATCAGGGCCTGAGCCACGTAAACAACGCCGAGGGGATTCACTTCCGGAATGACCACGGACGACAGCAGCAGGGTCTGTCCGAGGGAAACCTGGTCGGGGCAGGGGCTGCAGACCTCTTAGGTCACAGATCCCCGCTTCTTGCTCAGATTTCTGCTTCATAAGGGAATCTGCGAACTTTAAATGTCGGATAAAATTTTCTACTTTTTGGATTGTGTTTAGCTGAAATTTTCGAATTTATTTATCTCTATGGAACAAAGAAATTGTTCGTATTTTTATGAAAGTGCTGATTTATATCTTGTGATTGATGCAAAATGTTTTCACATTTGAGTTGCAGTGTCCCTAAAATTTTCAAAAATAACTGGAGATCGCTAAATATTGCACCCTTTTTATTTTGCCAGTATTACATATTTAAATAAAGATGTAAAGTGTGACGCAATGAACTGAAGACTAAATGTTTTCATGCTACAGGGTTTGAAAATTATATGGAAAAGCATTTTTATAAAAATTCTAAAATCTAGACCACTCTAGAAGAGACTTTTATAAGCTGCGAGACAGAAAAAGGTTTATAGTCTTAACATTAAAATCTTCCATATTCAGGACAGAAGAAAAATAAAAGATAAGCATTTAATGAATAAGGCATCAACCAAAGAATGCTGACAGGAAACCTGAAAGTTTCAGTCTCGCTAATAATGAGATATATTCCAGGTAAATAAATAATGCAATATCATTTTACTCCTATCATACTTAATGACCTACACATAGAATTTTGTTTTTAAAATGACAGATATATGCATGACTTTCTTTATTCTATATAAATCCTCTATTATTTAATTATTTTAGTGAATCTAGATTAAGGGAAAATACTGCAATCAAGATCACTATTTAAAAACATTACATATTTTCACCCTAAGATGAGGAACACGTCGTGAATATTTTTAGTACTGTTATTCAACAATGTACTGAAAGTTCTAGCCGAAGACACTGAGCAAGAAAAAAATAAAAGGCATCTAAATTGGAAAGGAGAAGGGAAAATGAACTTTTTTCTTAGGTGATATGATCTTAAATATGAAATTCCCAAAGACATCCGTGCACACACAGGCACGCTCACACAGGCACGCGCGCGCACACACACACACACACACACACACACACACACACACACAAGAATAAAGCAGTAATATGAGCAATGCAAAGAAAATTTAAAAAGCAGACATGATAGCATAAATTTATAATGTGATAAAATGGCAGAGAGTGAGGGAGAGAGGTGGGAGCAACAAGTTAATTTAGCCAGTTGGAAAAATTATTAGAATCTAAGTTAGACTAGACTGAAAATAAATCTGATCTGATATAACAGAATTTAGAGAAAGAAATGAATTTAGAGAAAGGAATAGAAATACAAGTGTAAAAAAAAGATACAGAAAATATATATTAGCCACTTTCCAATGTATAAATATAATGATATAAAAACAATGCCTGCGTGTACTAGGCGGGTGGTCATTGATACTGTGAGCCCCTCAGCGCACTGTTCGCCAGCAATTCCAATGTCCCCATTAAACCAAGATGCTCCATATTATGTAGAATGCATGTCACATGTTTTAAGCACTTTTTAAACTTCTTAATATGTTTAGGAAGTTTGGATATATTTATTTCAAGTGAATTAGTTTTCTGCCATATTATCTCAACTGTATTAATACTGACTTTGGCCATTTGATATTCCAAGCACAACATTACTTTGTTTTTCACAAACAATGACTCTCTATGGTTGTGGAGTCTAGTACATGGCATAAGTCTGTCACTCTGGTGAACCGTACATTCATTAAGCCTTTTCAACTGTCTGTGAGTTGAGCATCGCATGACACCTCCTTCTCAGCAGAATTCGAAGTGCAAAGAATAACATTCGTTATTCTTTATTAACATTTTTAATAAAGAATTTGTTGTTACAGTTTAATAACCCAAGTTACAATGACACTTGAAAAATCAATTTCTATTTATTACTGCAACTGAAAATGGTTTTATTTTAGTAAGCTATACATGGGTATTCACAAAGTAAGAGAAGAATTATTCTTCTAATTGGAATTCTTATTAAAACACCACAGAAAACTGCAAATTCACACAAGCATGGCTGTTACTTAAGTGGTGACCTTTGAGTGGTCAAAAAAGGAGCTGGAAGGATAATCTTTCAGGGACACTACTAATCTTCAAAGGCCTTTTAGGAGAGACTGACCAATTTGTCACAAATTCATCTTCCCCCAGGCACACAGATTCCCTACGCTGCTCTGCTCTCCTTGCTAGCTGGTGTGGTCAAGTGACTACATTCTGGGTAGTCATAAATGGCCAGAGCGGTGCTCACTTCTAGGATAACCCATAAATATACCTCAGGGCAACCTCCCTTCACTCTGCCCATCCACTCGTTCAATAAACAGGAATTCTAGAAATCAGAAGTGGAGTTAGATGGGACAAGGAGGCTGGATCCCAAGACAACTTCTCAGGAAAGAGCACTTCAACAAACGTTCAGTGTTTCAAGTTACTGAAACTGTGTGGCTTGTTTAGTTTGTCCGTAGTACACTATTCTGCCTAATATGCGTCTGCAGGCAGGAGAGTGTATGTGTTCTATCTTTGATGTTCCTGAATCCAGAAGAGACTCTTTATTTAGGGGCGTGTGATGAAGTTTGCTTCACAGGAGTGACTGACTTGCTGAGGAGCAATGTTTCACTGTGAAGTTCGGATGGACACAAGCTCTGAGCTTCCTTGCAGAGCTGAAGCTCAGCGACATCCCTCAAAGTCGGGGCACCGATCACTGCTGCTTTGTGGGAATATTTTATGGAAGTTTGTCTAAGTACACTTTTTAGTTAGTGCAAGTGTCTTCTTATGCATATTAAATATTACTCTTTAAATTCTATAAATGTTCATAACTAATTTTCCTTGTTTTAATACAGAACAGCAACTGTAATTATACTAGAATAAGAAATAGAAAATGAATATTTGAACATAGTATCTTTCTTTACTATAAAGTGGCCAATAACTAAAAACCTCAATTGCATGCTAGAAAGAAGTATAAACAGGATCACATCTATCAGCATGAAGAATTGAACCCCTTACTTCCAAGAGAACAGCTCTCACAGGCCACAGCAATGTGGGAGCCTAACTCAGGATGATGAAAAGTTACAGGGCAGACTGGGCAACTGGTCCTTGTCCCAAAATAAAATTTGAAAAGGACTGAGGATGTAAGCCAGCGCTACAGTACTTGTCTAGAATGTATAATGCCTTGGGTTTAATCCCAAATACTGCCAAAAAAAAAAATCCTGCAAAGAACAAACAAAAAATAAAAACAAAAACCAAGAAAAATATTACAATACCTTTGGAAATAGTAATTCTTTACAAAAATTCGTCCTAAGGTAAAGTTTAAAGAAATGAAGCACAGAAATCATCAACTAACTATAATGCTAAGATTATTTCATCTGTTCTACTGATTTGACCTTGGAAAACTAAATAATATTATCTATTATACAATAAGAAAGAGGAATATTCAAATTATTCAAACTTTACTTTCAGTGACAAGATAAAATAATACTTGATGAGACTACCATAAAGTCACTATTATCTTAAGTTTAATGTTAAAAGTACGACTCAAGACCTAAGTGAATTTGTAGCAGTGTTAATGAGATATTTTCTGCCTCTGTATTTCCAGATTTCTTCAACTGTTCTATGAATATTATGCTAAATATCAGCTTTGCATTTTGTATGCGTAATGATTTTTGTTGTTGTTGTTGTTGTACATTTAAGGACCAAACTTTGATGAAATTTAATCTTTGTGAGAAAGAATTCTTGAAGTAGCAAGGGGTTATTATTTCATTAGCACCATTAGAATATCAGCTTAAAGTTGCTGCCAAATACAAAACAAAATCATTTCCAATAAGTTATCAGTCATGTACAACAAGTAATGTATGCTAAAATACATTTGTACAACCAGTGGTGATTAAGAAATGTTAAGAATCAACTCAATCTTACTGAATTCATATTTAAAGGGTAGTCACATTGATACTACAAAGGGAAGAAAGATCTTAATTTTCTCATTATTCCTAATACAAATGCACATGCATTTTTACATTGTGTCATTAGATAATCTGAAATATTTCATCATTAGTGACTAGATTAGATGAATTTAAACTAAGAGCTTTAAAGAAGAGATTTGAGAAATCCCAATCTTATGCCCTTTAGTTATAAAATCAACTGATGATTTGAGTTAAAAACTGATTTCTGAATATTAAAAGTCAAGATTATAAAAAATTCTCATAAATTATAGCAAATGAATAAAAATAGAATGTCACATATATTTAAAATCTCAAAAGTAAAACTTTGTACTAAATTTAATCTAATGTACAAGAAGTAAAGTAATGGTTCCATAAGCTTCTACAGATACACATAGAGTTTCAAAATTTTGTATCCCACATACGAGTAGAAATATAATTTATAAACAATACAAAGAATCAGTGCTTGGGACCACATGCTATTAAAAAGCTTTTGCACAGCAAAAGAAGTTACCAATAGAGTGGGGCAAAAAGCCACAGAATGAGAAAAAAATTTTGCTAGCTATCCATCAGACAAAGGTCTAACATCTAGAATATATAAAGAACTAAAAAAAACTCAAACCTCTCAAATTTAAAGACCCAATCCAAAAATGGGCAACTGAAATGAATAAACATTTCTCAGATGAAGAAATAAAAATGGTAAATAAATATATGAAAAAGTGTTCAACATCACTAGTCATTCGAGAGATGCAAATCAAAACAACGTTAAGATTCCATCTCACTCCAGAAAGAACCGCATTTATGAAAAAATCAAGCAACAACAAATGCTGGCGGGGCTGTGGGGAAACAGGAACCCTCCTCCACTGTTGGTGGGAATGCAGACTGGTCCAACCACTGTGGAAATCAATATGGAGATTCCTCAAAAAACTAAAACTGGAGGTTCCATTTGATCCAGCTATTCCCCTACTGGGGATCTTCCCAGAAGAATTAAAATCGTCATACCACAGGGATAGATGCACAATCATGTTTATAGCAACACAATTTGTAATAGCTAAGTCTTGGAAACAGCCTAAATGCCCAACAACCAATGAATGGCTAAAGAAAATGTGGCTTTTCTACACAATGGAGTACTACACCACCATAAAAAAAGGATAAACTAGAGTCATTTGTATGCAAATGGATGTTCCTTGAGAACATACTATTAAGTGAAATAAATCAGACACTCATGAGTACCCATTGAATTGTTTCTCTGATATGAGAAACCATAACTGTAAATAAGGACAAAGAGGTGTAATAGATATTATATAAAATGAAGATAATATACAAAGGAGAGGAGTACTAGAAAGAGGGAAGGGGGAAAAGCAGGAAAGGAAAAAAACAGAAAGAAAGGGGAAAGGGAAATCATGGAGAAATGTAAATAAACCTGCTGTAAATAGGGATGGAGGGAACAGATGGGAGGGGTAGGGAAGAGCAGGGAGAACCAAGATGAACCATGTACAGGTACAAAACAAATATGATGAATGTGATCATTATATGTACAATGTACCAATACATGTTCTTGGTTAAAAAAAAAAAAGAAATATAAAGTATGTTGTGATGTATGTTGTGACCAGAACATTCTATGAATTTTACATTTTACTTCATTTCAATCCATTCTACTTCATTTCTTTGCATTTTACAAAAATACTGATTGTCATACACCACAATTATTTCCAAATCCAGTAATGGATTATATAAAACAAATTTTAAAACAGAAAAATTACCCAAAGAGGAACTCAAATGCTAAAAATAATCAATTCTATATCCACAACAAATATAGACTTGCAGAGGAATTCAAAAGCTAAAATATTCAATTATATTTCCATAATAAATATGGACTTGCTAAACATATTTTTCTTTAATACAATTAATCCTATCTTTAAATAATTGACACTATTTTATCAGTCTTACAATGTCAAAATCTTAATTTTCTAATTGCCTAAAAAAATCCACTAGGGGGAAATTACTCTAGTAAAGTGCTGAATAAGACAAACAAATAAATTCTCAAACTCACACTTTTTTTTTTTTCTATGTCAAACTTACCATTTCTTCAAAAAAAAAAAAAAAAAAAAAAAAAAAAAAAAAAAAAAAAAAAAAAAAAAAAAAAAACCAAAAACCAAAAACAAAAAAACCTTACTATTTCTCTTCAAATTATTGTGAGCAAAATAGAGAAACGAAAATCTCTAGGTCCTAACATTTTAAAATTGGAATGATAGACTATAGAGCAAATCCAGGAAAAGACCCAATAGGTTTCTGCTAATAAAATCAACTCCCAAGAAAAAAAGTAAAGTTTCTGGAGGACACATGTGGTATATAACGACATGGATAAAGTTGTAGGCACTATAGTAAAATGTACACTTGGAAAAATGTGAGCTGAGAGGTAGTCCTCCTTTGACTTCTTAAATCTTTCTCCCACATATCTCAAATAAAAACAAAATTTTAAAAAGGCCTAGAATTGCAAAGATCTGTTCTGGTAAGACTGTGGCAAAGTTTCAGAAGAATAATAGCACATTTCCTTCAGTTTAAACAAACATTTCAACACAAGGAAGGAGTCTGATTTGAGTTTTCATAGGTTAGCTCTGCATTGCTATGACAAAATACGTGAAATCAATCCCCTTTGAGGAGGACATGTTTGTTTGGTCCATGGTTCCAGAGGTTTTATTCCATGGCCGACTGGCCCCACCCCTCCAGGCCCCAGGAGAAACTGAGCATCACGGTGCACAGCAGCCAGTACAGCGAGGCCGCTCACCTCACGATGGCCAGGGAAGTACTTATTTCGTCCCCCTCGAGGTTCCAACAACTCCCAATAGTCCATCAAGCTGTAGATCCATAAATAGACTGACTCACTGATGGAGCTCTCATGATCCAATCACTCCCCAAGAGGTATCCCTGAACTCTGCTACATTGAGGGCCAAGCATTCAATGCATGAGCTTTTCAGAGGACACTTCAGATTCAAAGCATAAGTTAGGGAAAAACTCAAGAATTTATAAATTGATTTTTATTAATTATTTCAACATATAGTCAGCATATTGAAAAAGATGTAGACATGACTGGATTAGCTAGTCAGTTTAGGTAGACGGACACCCTGCTGACCGTCAACTGTTTGAGGATCCTCTATGGAAATAAAACACTTACTGCTCTCTTTGCAATTTATACATTTGTGACCTAAATGCATGGATTTCTCATAAATTATGGTTTCTCCAAGGCCAAATGTACTGTATTTTTAGAAAATATCAAACAATTTTGCAGAATCTAAGAAGCTTCAGATTTCCCTATTTAAGACAAAATCAGTTCATTGTTAGGACGTGACACAGAGAAAATGTTCAGCCACGAGCTACTGTGTATCTTCATTGTCCAACTCTACCTGATATTAAATTTAATGATCTCTCGGTCAGGCACCTTCTGCAGCATACTAAGATTCTTTTTCCTACATGCTTTGTACTTTCTGGATATAAATCCATAAATCCAGGTTAGGCTAAGAAGAGAGAGCTATGTATCGCAAGGACATAATATTACATTTTGCTACACATCATTTTCAAACAACCCAGCGTCTTGGAAATATATAACAAAAGAGTAAATTCAGTAAGCTTAGAATTACATTCGTTCATATTTAATCACTACCAAAGTTTTAATTCAAGGTTAAATGTTCTTCCCTGTTAGCAACATTTTATTAAGCCTATAATTGGTGATTCAAAGTTTTCCTCCAGGGAAATTCTTTTCTAATTGAGAGAAGTATTAAAGAGAGTTCCTCAGTATATTTCAAAGCATATTTATACATTTCAAAATGCTCATACATGTTTTAAGGTCCCAATAAATGCTTCTTGCTAATACAAAAGATAAAAACCACAGAACAGATCAGCACTCATGCATGATGTTTTCTTTCTCAAGTATGATATTTTTATCTGCTAGAAATAAAAAAAAAAAAACGAACCTACATTTTGCAAGATGTTGGTGACAATAAGGCCTGTTTTCAAAACACTACAGTATTGTCTGGGAAAATCATCTTCTGACTATTGAAGTCATTTACAGGAAAAATTAACTGCCCTCAATCTCATGTTTTGTCACTAATTTACCAACACTGAGCTCAACTTTTTCCTTATCTTTCATCAATGCACATATATTATAAAGAATATAAGATGCATGTTGTTAAAGAAAAATTAAAAACAACAGAAATTCTCGATTGTCTGGTTTCACAGTGATCTTTGTGTCTTCTAATTTTTAAAGCTCTAACAGTCCGCGTTACTTAGTTCTGAAACCCAAACAATTTAAGAAATACTCATGCTCTAACAGCTATGTAGTCATTTGAAAGATGTAACGCACATACATTGAAGGGAAAATATCATATTTTATTGTTTTCTTAAATAACCACCATCATTAATGGAATCCATGAGCCTTTTTGGGAGCGGTGCAGTTTCTTAATCCTTGAGATCGTATTAAACACTATGACTGTTACATTCTAGCGCACACTGATTTTCCCACAGGAATCGCCTTCTTTAACAGTCAGAACTGAGAATTAGGCTTCTTACGGATATCACACCATTGAAAGCAATTATTGTGTTCTAATGTGAAATCTGTGAGCTACCTGGAGGTGGTAGTTTGTATGGTGTCTAACAGATGTTGTGTTTACTGTTTTACTTGAAATTTAAAACACTCTGTGGTGACTTTTACATTTCCTAGAATATCCTGGGGAGCCTCGATCCACAGTTTAGGAACAATGAGCATATGCTACTTTACTCCAGGGTTTCTGCTTACCAGGCATACCGTAAAAGCAGATCACAAGTTCACTTGAGAAATCCACTTGAAGTACTGAAAGAAGTGTACCAAAATACCTGTTCAAATTTTGCCACCATTCTTTCTCCTGGTACGGAAGAGTTTTCATAAAACTATTTTACAGTTTTGTACATATTTTAAGAGTAAAAAAATCAAGTATTACCCAATGGTGACTGAGCAGACAAAGGTACAAAACTAAGAATTCAGTTCAGTCTCACTGAATTCAGGGTTTGTTGGTAACGTTTGTCTTCCTTCAACCCCCAGTTCTCTTTATATTAATCTATCATTTGTATCAATGCAGACTTGCTCTTCTTTCTTTTCTTTATTAAAGCTTTCTTACCACTTCAGATCATTTTTACCTCTTTACCTACTAAAGGGTCCTACATCCCTTTCATCTTTGCTCACCGGTTCTACTTTACATTTCTTTAATTAGCCATTTCTCTTCTTTGGACTTCCTTCAGTATCATCAAATTTTCCCAAGATAATAGGTCCTCAAAGAAATACATTAGATAAAATAGCAAAATTGTAGAATATATCTTTATGAGATTAGATGAGAATTAGATATAAAAGACTTGTGGGCTGAGGATTTAGCTCAAGTGGTAGAGCATTTGCCTAGCAAGCACAAGGCCCTAAATTCGATCCCCAGCATCACAAAAATAAATAAATAAATAAATAAATAAATAAAAGACTTGTGTAAATTGATGAAATATCATTTACATAGGTTATAACTGAAAAATTCTAATGATAGGGTAATTTGCTACTTAGAAGAACGCCTTTGGAAAAAATTAGGAGAATTCCAGATTGAAAGTACAGTTGTGAAAACTCTTGCATTTTTATATATGTAACAAAAGCAAGATGTAGTATAGAAACCATCAATGCAACAATTTGTTGGCCTTTCATGAAACTCGTAAACTCATCTATCAACTTTTCTTTCAAATACATCTTCAATATACTATCAAAATCCAAGTGGCCGAGTCCCTTATGCTTCTAGTATGATTATCAGAAAATTTTATTGTACTTTAGGTTCTAACTGCCATATATTTGTTTCTTAAGTGAAAATGAATCTCATTCTTGGTTTTTCCATACACTTAGGTGTTAATTTTCTAACTTGCTATAATGTGCATTTATTGGTAAGAATTCTAATTGAGTATGTGACATTGAAGCAATAACTTGTTTTCTAATATTAACAGTGCAGTCCTGAAAAACAGCATAATTTGTTTGATCTACAACTGTGATTGATGAGCCATTCAGGAAGCAAATGTGTAATAAGGGTGGAATCAGGAAAGCAGGACATCTTAGGCCAGACAATCTTCAAATGCCATGAGGTCAGGTAGTAAACTTATTTATGCCACTTTAAGAACATTCCTCCTCACAAAGCAAATGCATATGCATTAGAGCTTGCCTAAGAGGACTTGTGGTTTGAGGACGTATTATCCTATTACTTGTTTACACACAAGCAAGTTATAAAAGGCAACGTTTTTAATGTACCTAAATGCTATTCCACTCTACAAAATATATACTAATATTATTATTTTTAAAAAAGGACACTGGTGATAATAGAACTATGCAGCTTGTGTAAAATCAAATGAGATTTAACATCAGTTTGCTCTGAACTCCCATAAAAATAATAACTCCAATCAATGTAAATATGTAACATAACATGAACTAAGACAAATGATAACACCGAGTATGTCAAAGGAGTTAGGGGAATCAGAGGAGGGGGGCAGAGGGGAGGGAAGGGGACGGGGATTAGAAAAGAAAGCTGTAATATGTATATGCAAATACTCCACCAGATGATTATAAACTTCTAGAATTGCAAATATGTACTAATAAAAAATTAAAAACAAAACAAAACAAAATAACAGAAATTTTAAATGTAATTTAATTTTTTACTAGAGGTACCCCAACAAACTTGGAATCCCTAATAAGCTTTAAATAATTTTAAAATCTAAACCACAGTCATACCTTGAAAACTAATATACACTATGTCTTAGGCATGCTTATTTTTCAACATTTTAATTAATTTAAACTGTAGGTTTCAACTTACAAAGGAAGAACCATGTTGTCAACACTATACCCAATAACATGAATATTGCCACTGAAAACCACTGCTAAAGTTAAAAAAAAAAAATAAATGCAGTTTGGTAACAGATACATGTTCCATTGATGTGATAATTTATAACAATATAGGTCTGACTTTCAAGACTTTTCAAAAACAATCACATTTACTTTCAGTTAGAACTTTGGATATAAATGCTATATGTAATGACCACTACAATGAAATTTTAGACTTAAAAAGGTATTACTGAATAAATAAATCTAGAACAACTGGATCTTAAAATTTAAAACAAAGGAGTCTCTATTTGTTGATGTTAAACTCCTGTGGGAAAAAAGACACTTTACTGACAAAGCTAAAATTCCATTGAAGTTGGATAATATAATTGGGATTTCAAATATCCCAAAGTCATTTATAACAATATAAGTACCCCCAAAGACACATTCACATAAATCATTCTTTTCTTTTGTTAGGAATGTCTAGATTTGGTAATTTAGGATCAATATAACAAAATCGTTTTCCCTTTGAAGATTGTTCATTATATTACCATTTATAAACCTTTTCTGAAAAATAATCTTTTTATTAACCTAACGTGGACCATTCTAATAACTGGGATGTATACAAAATATTTGTTTTACATGGACATTCAACTCAGTTTTTATACATATTCAGTATGTAAAACGTATTGCCACATATATTTAAAGCAGGAAATAAAATCGTTCTCAAATACAGCTATTTCAAAAGAAACCCTGAAGGCATTTTCACTGATAGAATTACTCTGGCACCAACTCGAAGTCTCACAATAGAGGAAGCACACTTGGGAGCCATTTGAGTCCCGACTTGAGCAAGAAAGGGGCCTTGAGAATAAACTGCTGCTGTTAGCACTTAGTATGAAGAAGAAGAGACTGCTGTGAGGCTGAAGCAAGGGATTATTTCCCAAACCCGACAGCCTGTTCCCTATGCAGAGCAGATCTCCTCGCCCAGCCCAGCAGATTTCCCAGTAGGTATATTATCTCGAAGGAAGATTCTTCCTCCCATCACAAGCTGATGGGACAGGCAAGCTGTCTTTATCCCCCTGCACTCTCCCAAATGAGCCTTATTGCTCCACTCAAAATAAGCACTCTGCCAACTCCCAACTCCCCTGAAGGCTTCAGAGAGGAGCGGGAGGGGGTGGGGCAGGCACTGGCGGGCTGTGGAGCACCAAATTCTTTTCTTATACTGCCAAGGCCCTGGCTTGACATTTGCAGCCTCGGAGTCTGGCTGGCAGTATTGCATGGTTACATTTATTTGTATTTTTCTCAGGCATAATTTGGTACTGGATGTATCTGTATAACTCAAACTCGACATGGAAAAATAACTCCTTGCTCTTGGGTTTCTAAGACCATTTCCAATCTTGTTTCTTAGTTCTTCCATTTTGATGGTTCAACTGTTCAAACCAAGAAGTGAGCTCATTACTCCAGGCGAACATGACCCGGTTTCCTCTGTCCTTTACTTCTGCCAAGTAGGTATAACTGCTGTGAGCAGCCAGCTGTGAAAACGACTGGCCAAACACAACGGGCCACGTAAGTCTCCGTTACAAATACGAGTCAGTCTGGTTATGAGAGCATCTGATCACACTCTCTCCTGATCAAGAAAGTTTTGTTTTAGGTATGAGGGTGAATGATCGATACAGAAGACTATGTTAACCATCAGTGCTGGCACGCACTAGCACAAACTCAACAAACCATGTTTGGAAGGGCGCGGTGCACTGAACCGCAATGTATTTCTTCAAGAGATGTGACACCGTTTCACACTTTTGTTAACTAAAACAATTCATAGTATTTATTACCTTTGTGTCTATGCCTTGTGTGTCACAAACTAGTCAGTTAACTTTCTTAAATGGCTGAAAAGTGCTTATCATGCCTTGAAAATATCTGGTTAGAGATATTAATCTGGTGGGGAAGGAAAAGTGACCCAAAAGTAATTAAGATGAGGTATCTGCTTTCCCTACTCCCAGAGACAGTTCAATACCCGTTTCTTTTTTTTCTCAGTATATGTCACAAGAATATTCACATATTTTCTGTTTTGTTTTTGTTTTTTTCTTCTGTTACTACTTCATTTAAGCCATCATTTTTTTCTCACATGTACTGGCTAAATTCACGGCTTCAGCTTCTGAATTCTCTGTATCCTTCTGCCCACCAAGCAGTCCGCTGATCTTTAAAAATACAAACTGATTATTTTAACTTTCTTCCTAGTCTTTCAGTAATTTTCTCCTTAATGTATAGCACAGCTGCAGCTATTTCCAATGCTCTATACTGTTTTATGGGGTGAGCTTGTGCCTTATCCACCTTGACACATGTATACCGTGCCGAGATCCTTCTACTCCACACTTTGACAAATGCACTGCACTTCTATCTGTTCCTAAAAATACCTCAGTGCTCTTGCACTTGCTGCTTCCTTCACCTAACACTCGTCCCCCAGCACAATATGGTGGACTCATGTTCAGAAATGATTCTTTGGAGCATCTTCATTGAGTTATGCTGGATGGTTTACTTCCTCCCTCCTCTCTAGACCAGAGACGTTCTCTGCCCTCCTTGATGCTGAAATGCTGGTACCGAAGCCAGTTTCTGGCACGGGGAAGTTGTTCAATAAAATAATTAGACAATAATGCATTACAGATTCCAAAATTAAACATTTCCTACTATAACCTGATAAAAGCTGCATATATGAGGAAGAAACATGCAGCCCATTCCCGTAATGCTCTCCCTTGAACTATAATTATCCACAAGTATCCACTGATCTACTTCCTCTTCTCTGTTAGGTACCCCGCTGCCCCTTACGTTTCTAAAATCAAATATGTCTCTCAAGTAGAAGGCACTTCTAGCTCAAGATACACATCTTGTCAAAAACAGCCATTACTCCTATTCAAAAGCATTCTGCCTTCCTTAACTCCACCTATGCAATAGATTTGACGTAAGCTTCAGAAAAATGGAGCCTGCGTTATTTTTCCCCCTTTCCTGTCTTTATAATATTTGCCTTGCTAGGCTTCTCACTGGTACTGTGGTTCTATTTAAATGATCTTAAGAGTTACCTTTGGTTTGAGACCAAATCAAAGCACACTGTATTTTATTTTATGACCATTTCCATGTAGCCTTAAAAATAGCAGGTTAATTATTCGCTAATGGACCATGTATCAATTATCTGTTTTCTCATTATCATGTATCAGTTCCCAAAATACAGAATTCAGCAGTATAATTTGGTGCCAGTTTTCCTTCAAATTCTTTTTTCTATTCACTGCCATGTCATGGAATTGACAGACCATATCAAAATTGCTTCTGTGACACACAAAGCATAGACACAAAGGTAATAAATACTATGGATTGTTTTATAATCTGTCTTAAGACTCTCGAAATCACCATTTCCTGACTTTTCCTACATCCAACATTCTTTCTAATTGACCTTTGTATTCTGTTGCTCACTCAGATTACCGAGGCAGTCTTCCAGACACCATGAGAGATGTTGGCATAGCTGAAATTAGTAACAACCCAAAAGTGCTGTCAAAAATATCTCACGTACTGGTGGCATACATTCAAACAGCCTCTATTCTACAACAATAAGCAAATTGTAAATGCCAGGACTCATAATTTATCATGTAGTTTCTATTTTTTTATGTTGGAAATAACTCCTGCCCTGTCATGAGACATGGTATTATGTATCAATTATTTACATCTCTGATTAAAAACCAAATTTCCATAAATCTATCCCAATTAATGATTTTATGACCACCACACTGTCACAAACCATTTGGAGTATTCACTCTTATGCATATTAATAACAGAATATATCAGTTTTGTGTTATGATCTGACATATCAGGTACTCTGTCAGAGTATGTTGTCAGTTAAGAATCTGACTTCCAAGCAGTATCACAGTTTGGCTCTTTGATCTCACAGTGTCTCGTATACTAAAACAATATTTTTCAGGGGTGAATCGCACTCAGTTTAATCCTTGAAAAGGAGCATTTTAATCACTTTGTTTACACTGTAAATCTCTGTATTTAAAAAAGAGTCGATCTTATATTGTTTTTCTTTGCATCATCTTCCAGTTGTTGTATTGATTTCTCACAGACTCTAGCTATTTTTAAGAAGTTTTCCTTTTCATGGTCATGAAGTGCAGTCCTGTCTTCTACTTCTGAGATTCTGTCTTTGCTTTCATTTAATATACTGTGTATAATTTCAAAACAGTTTTTGATTTCTTGGACATCTGTCTGGATCTGTTTCATGGATTGCATTTCATGCCTAAATTGAGTTTTCAAGTTTTTCATTGTTTTTCTAAGCTCCTCTGTATTTTTTTTTTGTTGTTGTTGTTGTTTTAATCTGTGTCTACTCTAAATTCACTAAGCAGGTCTGTCATTATGATCATCATCTCTTTCTTAAATTGGCCAATTATTTCTAATCTGATGTTCTCTATAACCTCATCCATCTGTTTTTTAACTTGTGCTGCTATCATATCTGAAAGTATGTTTGAGTGTTTTCCAATTTCCTTTATTTCATTGTCCTCTGGATTTTTTTCTGGGTAAGCTGGAGGTGTGGGGTTGTATTTTACTTCTGTGTCTCATCATTTTCTTTGTGTCATCTGTATTTCCCCCCTTTTAGTTTCAGTGCTGACTTTTATATTTTGATTATGGGAGGTTACTTGAAGACAAATATCAATGCTGTCTAAGGAAAATTTTGTTCGTTCAGTGTCTTCTAGGTATATGTGATTCTTGGCAACCTATACTCAAACAAAATGGAAAACACTGAAGAACTGGACAGATTCTTAGAAATATATGAACTACCAAAACTGAATCAAGAAGAGATAAATATTCTAAATAATCCAGTATCAGCCATTGAAATTGAAGAGGTAATTTAAAACCTACCAACAAAGAAAAGCCCAGGTCCTGACAGTTTCACAGCTGAATTCTACAAGAAATTCAGAGATGATCTAATACCACTATTCCTCAAACTCTTTAATGAAATTGAAAAGGAAGCAGTACTTCCAAAATCATTTCTGGAAGCAACTATTACCCTGATACTAAAACTAGAAAAAGATCCCACAAAAAAAGAGAACTAAGGCCAATTTCCCTAATGAACATAGATGCAAAAATTTTCAGTAAGATACTAGCAAACAGAATGCAACAGATTATCAAGAAGATTATACACTACAACCAAGTAGGATTCATTCCAGGGATGCAGGGATGGTTCAACATATGCAAATTAGTACATGTAATACGCCATATCAACAGAATCAAAGACAAAAATCACATGATCATCTCAATAGATGCAGAAAAAGCATTTGATAAAACCCAACACCCATTCATGATAAAAACCCTACAGAAATTAGGAATAGACTGTCTATATCTAAATCTGATAAAAGCCATCTATGCCAAACCAATGGCCAACATAACATTAAATGGTCAGAAACTTGAGGCTTTCACACTAAAATCTGGAACAAGACAAGACTGTCCACTATCACTACTATTATTCAATATAGTTCTAGAAGCATTAGCCACCACAATCAGGCAAGAGAAAGAAATAAAAGGAATAAAGATAGGAGTGGAAGAGGTTAAACTATCATTATTTGCAGATGACATGATACTCTACATAGAAGACCCCAAGAATTACACCAAAAAATTTCTAGATTTAATAACTAAGTTCAGTTGTGTAGCTGGGTACAAAGTCAATACCCAAAAGTCAATCGCATTCCTATATACCAATAACAAACTCACTGAGAAAGAAATAACAGAAGATATTCCTTTCATAATTACATCCAAAAAAATGAAATACTTAGGAATCTATCTAACAAAACAAGTAAAAGACCTTTTCATTGAAAACTACAGTACTCTAAAAAAGGACATTGAAAGGGATTTCAGAAAATGGAAGGATATGCCATGTTCATGGGTAGGAAGAACCAACATAGGGAAAATGGCCATACTTCCTAAATTACTATACAGATTTAATGCAATTCGAATAAAAAATACCAATAACATACTTCAGAGAATTAGAAAAGGCAATCATGAAATTTATCTGGAACCAGAAGAGACCAAGAATAGCAAAAACAATTCTGGGCAACAGGAATAATGCAGGGGGCATCACAGTCCCTGACTTGAAATTATATTATAAAGCTTCTGTGATAAAAACAGCATGGTATTGGCATGAAGACAGACCTGAGGACCAATGGAACAGGCTAGAAGATGCAGAAATAAGATGCAGAAATAACTCCAAACACACTCAAATACCTCATCTTCGAGAAAGGAGCCAAACACCCTCACTGGAAGAAAGATAGCCTCTTTAATAAATAGTGCTGGAAAAATTGGCTTGCTACACGCCGAAAACTAAAACTAGATACATGCCTCTCACCATGTACTAAGCTAAAATCAAACTGGACCAAAGATCTAAACTTTAAAACAAAATACTAAATCTTCTGGAGAATAAAATAGGAAGAACTCTCGAAGACGTAGGGGTTGGAAAAAAATTTATGAACAGAACCCAGACTGCATGGGAAACAATACAAAGAATCAATGCTTGGGACTGCATCCTATTAAGAGGCTTTTGCACAGCAAAATAAATTACTAATAGAGTGGGGCAAAAAACCACAGACTGGGAAAAAAAATTTTGCCAGCTGTCTCTCAGACAAAGGTTTAACATCTAGAATATATAAAGAACTCAAAAAAATCAAACCCCAAATTTAAAGACCCTTTCAAAAAATGGGCATCTGAAATGGATAAACATTTCTCAGATGAAGAAATAAAAATAGCAAATAAGTATATGGAAAAATGTTCAACATCATTGGTCATTCGAGAGATGCAGATCAAAACAACACTAAGATAACATCTCACTCCCCAAAGAATAGCTATTATCAAGAAATCAACCAATAACAAGTGCTGACAGGGTTGCAGGGAAAAAGGAACCCTCCTCCACTGTTGGTGGGAATGTAGACTGGTCCAACCACTGTGGAAATCAGTGTGGAGATTCCTCAGAAAACTACAACTAGAGGTTCAAATTGACCCAGATATTCCTCTGCTTGGTATCTTCCCAGAAGAATTAAAATCTTCATACCACAGTGATATATGCACAACCATGTTCATAGCAACACAATATAATAGCTAAGTATTGGAAACAAACTAAATGCCCAACAACTAATGAATTGCTAAAGAAGATACTGTTTTTCTACACAATGGGGTACTACTCTGCCATAAAAAAGGACAAACTAGCATCATTTATATGTAAATGGATGTACCTTGAGAACATACTCTAAAATGAAATAAATCAGACACTTATCAGTACACATTGAATTGTTTCTCTGATATGAGAAACCATAATAGGGAAAAGGGGGATAAAGAAGGAAAGTTAAAAGAAAAGTAAGATGAAACGGAAAAATAATGGGAAAATGTAAATAAATTTGTTGCAAATTGGGCGGGGTGGGTGAATGGAAGGGAGGGGAGGGGAAGGGGGCAAAATCAAGATACATTATGTACAGGTACAAAATAACCATGTTGATTATCATCATTAGGTATACAATGCACCAATACATGTTCTTGGCGAAAATAAAAATAAAATTAAAAAATAAAATAAAAAAGAATTCAGATGGGCTAGAATGTATACACAAAATCAAAATTTGACATTATAATTTTATTAGAAAAATGAACATAGAGAAGTATGTATGGAATCAGTAAGATAAGTAATCTAAAAAATATAAAGTCAATTCACATATGTAGTAGCAATGAATAATGTCTCTTAAGCAATTATTTGTATCACATTGATATGAGAAACTATGAATATAAATAGAATTGAGTAACAGAAGCTTTGTGTTCTGATGAGTAGAAAAGCATTTATTTCCAGTGATATCATTCTAATGATATATGAATACTTTTTTAATCAAAGTAAATATTTTATGTTCCATGGAACTTCACTAGGAAATCATCGTACCTCAAGCCCTTATTCCTCAACTTTAAAATTTGTTGAAAATTTGAAAGTCAGTTAATGTAATTTACCACATCTGTAATGAAAAAAAAATCATAAGCTCATTTCAAGTGGTGTAGGAAAATTATTTGATACAATTCAACTGCCAATCAGACCAAAAATACTTAGTGTAGTAGGAAGAGACAGGAATTTCTTAATCTAGTAAGAGGAAACTGCAAAAATGGATAGCTAGAATAGGTAATGGGGAAAGACAGAATGTTTTCCTTAAGTTTGGAAAACAACAAGAATATTTATTTATTATTATGTTACAAGTTCTAATCAGTAAAAGAAGAAAATGAATATCATTCAGAAAGCTCTGAATAAGAGGTAAAACTAATTTTATTTTCAAAAGAACATAAAAATAAATGACATTAACAAGGCCACAGCAAACATGACCAATATATAAAAACTAGGTCTGCAGATGTAGAACACCTTCCCAGCAGGTCAAGGCCCTGGGTTCAGTCCCTAGTACTGAAATGTGCACTAAAAATAATATAAGAATATTCTAGACATAAATTACTGAAAAAATAAAGAAAAAATCCAAAGTAAAAGACAGCAAAAATGTCAAAAACTTGGAGATAAATGTAAAGTATATTTGCAAGACTGGAAGAGTGAAAATTATAAAATGCTTATAGAAAGAAATAAAACAACAAGCAAGGACTATAATATGATCACAGGTTAGAAAAGTCTATAATGTTGAAAGTTAATTATCCATTGAATGATCTATAAACTCGACACTATTCCACTCAAAATGCCACTTTTGGTGTTGTTGTCGTCGTCATTGTTCTTATTTTTGTTGTAGAAATCCAAAATCTAATTCTAAAATTGACATGAAAATTCAAAGCACTGAGTATCTTTGACAACATTGAAAGACACAGATATATAGAGGATATTTGCTACCAGGCTACAAGACTAACTGCAAAGCCATATTACATATGTGATATTGACACAAGGGTTTAGAACTACATCAAAGGAACAGAGCAACGAAACTAGAAACTGCGTTTTACATTTCTACATAACTGTACTACGGCACAGTTGTCAATGAAATTCAGTGACAAAACAAAAGCCCTTTCACCAGAAAGTTTTAAAATGTTTAAGTAGGTCTGAATAGGGGAAAAATAAACCCTATAACACTACACACACAACTGAGATAAATTCTGAATTTAAATGTGAAAGATAAAATAATAAAACTTTTAGAATAAAGTATAGACAAATGCCTTCATGGTCTTTGCTAAGTAAAGATTTCATAAATAGAATATATATAGCAATAAGTATGAAAAAGAGCTGATTAATTGGGCTTCATAAAAAGTGAACCAATGTCTTTTATCCAAGAAGTACTATATAAAAAACTGTAAAATACATGTAAAGATTTCATCTCAAGCATATACAAATATACTTAAATATCTACAAATAAATATATATACTATCAATTCTATTTTTAAAAGTTACCAAACCTTGAACAAGTACTTTATGAAAGATAATATCTGGATGCTGAATAAACATATTTAAAAGTCACCTGGATGATTAAAATTAAAACTGTGATGGATACTACGACACACCATTAAGAATGATTAAAATAAAAAAGGTAAAGTGTAGACAAGATCAAATATTAGCCAAAATGCAGTGCTACTGGAAATCTCATACACTGCTGTAACACTAGAAAAGCTTTTGGCATTTTCTACTAACCCTAATGTACGCATCCCCTAGAACCTAGCATGATACTACATAGTCCAAGGATACACCCCAGAAATGAGCACATTTGTACAGCACAGACCAGTACGCCAGCGTTTGTAGCAATTTTGCTCCTCATAGCCTCAGACCGAAAACCATCCACTTGCCTACTCAAATATACATACGAGTGGGGAAAAGGGATCTGAGAAAAGAAAATCTTGATATTGAAAGTTGTTATTTGGATTTATATTTATAAATTGATCACTTCTATCCTTCTGATTTGTCTTTGTCACTAGTGTAGGTGTAAGTTATTTCTCAATTAAAATTTTAAATCAATTGAAAACATATACATGATTTTTCAGCTCTTGTGTAGTGGTAAAGACTCCCCTCCCCAACCATGGCCAGAAGTGTGTAGCTTACCAGTCTTCTGTTAGGGATGATCTGGAGACCTCATCAGAGAAGTTTCATTGAGTTTCAGGCTCTTTTCCACATTTCTTAATAGGGCGCTCCTCACATATTTCTTTAATTAAATTCTCTTAACAGAAAGAGTAGTATTGCTTATTTCAGAATTAAAAAGAAGAAAACTAGAAATGAAAGGCCTCCAGAGAAAAGAATTTGAGATACAATTCATCCTTAACTTGTCCTGCAAACTTGAATTTATGATTGACAACAGGATACTGTTTTTCTACTTTTGGAGAAGAGGATGGTAAGGGTGTTTGTAAGGAGAGAAACATGGATTTTGTGGAATTCAATGTCTGCCACAGTATTAGGTCCTGTGTAGTTTTCTTTATTTATAGCAGAACATGTAGGTTAATATTCAAGCGCCTCCTTTCTAAAATGGAGTAGTACTTACTTGATACAGCTGTTGTGAGGATTAAGATTAGGGTTTCTCAAGCAAAAGAAACACGTGACCAAGGGTTAATTTCAACAACATGCAGGAAACAGTTCCAACTCCACAGTGCCATTAATCCAAAAGAAACTCACGCAGAGAGAAAGGAAGGATTATTACACACACACACACACACACACACACACAAACACACAATCAATAAAAAGATGATGTCTCATTCATTATTAAGTATATGTCAAGACAACAATGAAATTTTTACTCACCAATTCACAATTAACAACAAAAATTGATAGTACACAGAGTTATTAAGAATATAGAGAAACTTTGGTAAGATTATAAACTTTTTTAAAGCGTGATGGAATGTAACTTGTCTATACCTCTAAAAATGTAAAATGCCCACATAATTGACCTGGAATTCAATTTCTAAAATTTAATCATACGATATGCTTGTATAAATAAGCAAAGAAACAAGCTTAAAATATACTCAGTGTGGGATTAATTGGAACAGTCAAAATATAATTAATATGTTAATTATTAAAACTAGCTAAATAAATTATAATTTACCATTATAATAGAATACTATTCAATTTTTAGCTAGATTAGTGCTCAAGATGTGACATAAGTACCAGGAGATATTTTTAACTCATAAAGAAAACTACAGAAAAGTATATGGAATAAAATATTTACAAAATAACACATGTGTGTGTGTGTGATTTACAAAATGATATTCTGATTATTAGTAGTTTCTAGCAAATAGGCATGTCTGAGTATTAGGAATGAGAAGGAAACTTTTGCTTTTTATTACATTAATTTTTTTTACCATAGATTCTTCCAGATAGAACTTCAATTGCAAACTGATAAAATTTTTGTTTGTAAAAAGAACTCAAGGTGCTCAAAACAACTTTGAAAAAGAACAAATTAAGAGTACACACATTTCCTGATTTCCAAACTTACTATAAAGCTACAACAATCAAGTTCATGTGGTTCTAGTATAAATATAAATACTTAGATCAAGAAAATACTATCTAGAGTTCAGAAATAAACTCTTTTATGGTTGTTTTTTGACAAGGATGTAAGACAATTCAATGGAGAGAGAACAGCCCTTTCAACAATTGGTATCCATACATATAAAAATAAAGCTTAACTACTACTTCTGTGGACACATTAAAAATTAACTCAAAATGGACCAAAGAAATGTAAAATTTTAATTTCTTAGACAAATGCACAAGAGCAAATCTTTGTGATCTTGAGTTAGACAATAATTCTCTAGGTATAGCACCAAAAGTACAAATGACAAATGGACAAATAAAAAGTAAATGTTTTGTTCAGCAATCAATACCATCAAGAAGGTGAGGCAATAGCCCTGAGAATAGGAGAGAGTATTTTCAAAGTGCATATTTGACAAAGGACTTTTTATGGTTTGAATATTAAGTAACCCCCAAAACTCATGGAATGGGGCTTCATCTCTAGTGTGGCAGTGTTGTGTTCAGAAGTGGAGCCTAAAAGATGACTGGATCATGAGGACAGGAACCTGATCAATGGATTCGTTAACTGATGAGTTCCAAGCTGAACGGACTGGGAGGCTACGGGGCACAGGTGAAGAAATGGCTACTGGAGGTTTGTGTTTGCAGGGAGTATCTTATCTCTGGCTCTTTTCTCTCTGATCCCTGGCTGCCATGAGGTGAGCAGCCCTCCTCCACCATGCCCTTCTGCCATGACGTTCTGCCTCATGCCTGGCCTACAGTAATGGCCCCGGCTAACCATGGACTGAGCATTTGGCAACAGTGAGCCGACGTAAACCTGCCCTCCTCTAAGTTATCTTTTCCACATATTCTGTTACAGTGAGGCAAGGCTGACGGACACAGACCTTTGTCCAAAATGTAGAAACCCACACCAGTCAATAACAAAACATATAGACCGTTTATACAAAATGGGCAAAGGGCCCAATTTTCCAGAGAATCTACACAAATGGTCTATGTTTTTATAAGATATTCATCATCTTTGGTCAGGGAAATGCAAATCAACACAACAATAAGACACCATTTTGCACCTGCTACGTTGGCAATAATCAAAATAACAGACTATATTGAAAAGTATTGATAAGAATATAGAGAAACAGCATTCCTCACACTTAAGGATGATGATGAAAATGTAATACGGTTCAGTCTCTTTGCAAAAGAGTTTAACAGTTTCTTAAATTGTTAAATACAGAGTTGTCATAGCAATTCTATCTTAGTTATATATCCAAAAGAAATTAAAATATACTCAGAAAGATGGTGCAAGAATAGTCATAGGAGTATTATTCATAATGGGCAAAAAGAGATAACAACTCCATCAACTGATAAATGGATAAACAAAATGTGGGACGTTCATAAAATGAGATATGAGTCTACTACAAAAAGTAGTAAGTACTGACACATGCAATAGCTTATACAAATCTTGAAAAATACATGATAGATGGAAAGGTCAGTGTAAAAGATCACATAGGGTGTGTTTAGATTTATATGAAATATCCAGAACAGGTAAATCAATGGCAAGAGAAACATGGACCAGTGGCCTCCATGGGCAAAGGAAGGTAAGTGGAGAATGGATGCTAACGGGTTGGGGTTTATGTCCAGTGTAAGGAAAATGATCTAAAGTTAGGGTGTGGTGATATCTACGCAACTCTGTAAACGTACTAAAACCACCAGTCTGTGTGGATCAGAAAGAAAGAGTTTTGTGGTATGTGAATTAAAGCAAAATGAAGCTGTTATTTAAAATGGAAAAATACTAATAAAAATGTGAGTTCTTTGATATTGTGTCTCATAATTGTTTACACAAAATATGTCAAGTAGTAGTTTCCTGAATGTTTAAAGAACATATATGAAAGAAATAACGGAAGATTCTACTGCAGACTATAAAACAGAAGAAAAATTATTCAGGGAAAAAAAATTAAAGAAATTAAACATAGGAAGTAGGTGATCACGGATTATCTAAGTTAAATAATATAAATTTAAGTACAACATGGAGGGCTTGCAGTAGAGACTACAGAAAGGAGGGGGCCATGGTGACAGCAGAGATTACAAAGTTGTGTTTATGTTCTGAGATGGAAGGCAGAGTTCTTTTCCACATGTAAATATCCATGGGCTTTTATATGAAAAAGAAACACAGCTGAGATTTAAGTAGTCCATTACTTCAAAATATCTTCCTACTGATAGCTTTACTAGTGCAAGTAATGGCCAATTAAACAGAAGGATTAAAAGAAATAGCTTATGGAGGCAAAATGAACGAGTTTCAACAGCCTACATGGATCAGCTGAAGATGTTTGAAAACTACCAGAGTTAATAAAAAAAAGTTATTTTTGTAGCATCTTTGAGGAGCTCAGTTTCTTTTTCAGCCTTTACCTAATTAAATCTCAAAATATATAAGGTTGGATAATCAACTCTCAAGGTTCTTCCAAGAATCAAATTGGAAAAATAAACCTTTCATCTGAACATTTATTTTAGTCTTTTTATCTTCTTTATTCTAGACAGAAATTGGCTCTTATTATTCTGTGTGGCTTTTTTAAAGTTCCTCTTCTATATCTGTAACTTGTTCTTGTACGGTATAGATTATTCTCCAGAAGTGACTTTTAACAACCACAAGTCAAGAGCAAGACTGCCGTCACCCACATGTGCAATCACTGTTGTTGTTTATGGTTCTTAGGTTAGTGACAGTGACCTAGACACTTATAATCATGGACTGGAATGTCACACTCGCCAGTGTATCCTGGATGAATACACAATATGCTAGAAAAGATTAAAGAGATATTTTCTGAGTATCTCCAGCATGATCCATCCTTCCTAGTAAGTACCTATCACATAACGAGTGTGTAGAAAAGTGCAGTACATACATACTGCAATCTGCAAATGCAAGTATTACCACGGAAAACACACAATTAGTTGACAGTGGTATCTTCGATTCTGAAATACACCATTCATACAAAGGAAGAGATTAACATAAATTTGGAGTTTAAAGGATAATGATACATCCAATGGTCCCGGAAACATGGCCTAAGGTAAGAATAGAATGTCAACGATGTATACCTTGGAACCCTCCTTGTCTCCTCCCCAGTCATTTCTTTTCTCTAAAGTATATTTCTGAATTTAACATTTATTATTCCCTTGCTTTTATCAATAGTTTTTTTTTGTGTGTGTGTATTTGTGCCTAAAGAGGATACATGCATTTGGACATCTTTGTAACTTTTTGTGATGTATATTTTTGCCAATATTTGGTTTATGTGATTCATTCGTGTAGATATGAGTATGTACATTCAATTTTGCTGAAGTGCAAAAACCCCTGTCCATTCACTAATTCTCATGTGAAGTGCTTCTGTTAGATTTCCTGAACACATTACATACACACCTCTTTACATGTACTCTTGTGTTTTAAGCACCAGTCCCTCTAATGTACATCCCCGAGGTGTGAACTGCTATGTCTACAATACGTGTCAAATTGTTTCCTAAAGTGATTGCACTTCTTTGCACTTCTCCCAGCGATCCCCGAATCTCAGTTCTCCAAGTCCTTGTCAACCTTACAAACTGATAAATTTCTTTTCATGCTTGCCAATCCATAAAGTACAAAATGACAATATAATTTTAATCTGAATTTCACATTTTACATTTAAATTCATTATCCATTTTGAATTAATTTCTTTAAAAGGTGTTAGATATAAGACAAGGTTTTGCCCAATGAAGTGTTCCAGCAGCATTTGCTGAGAAAACTTGCTTTCCCACATTGAATTGTGTTTGTATCTTTCTCACACCAAAAAACTAGTTATGAATACTTGTTGAGCTTGTCTTAGAGCTATCCTCTTCCATTATGTCTGTCTCTGCCAATAGTACTATTCGTGCCTCTTAAAGGACAAGAATTAACAGATTTAATATTGACCAGTTGAACTATTGTTTACTTCAATGCTTTTACTGTTTGTGTCTTCTTATACATAAAATCTTATTATCTCAAGATTATAAATATATTGTTTTGTACATTTGGGGCTTTCATAGTTAAGTCTTTAATCTGGAATTGATGTATATCTGTGAGCTGAGATAATGATCTAATTTTAGTATTTGTCTTTCGCTTTTATTTTTCTTCCATAAAAGTAAACAATTTGCCCTGATGTAATTTACTGAGAAGCCCAGTATTTCTCCCCAGTACGTATTGCCACGTCTTTCACATCCCATGTTTCATGTATGACTGTTGTTGGGTTCTGGGTGTGGGCTTTGTCATCTGGCAACAACACCATCCAGTGAACACCCACCTGGGCAGGTCCCTACATCTTTCTCTTCTTCAGTCCTATTGCTACAATATTTTGGAATTTTCTTTGCCATATAATTTGAACAAATTAGTAAACTTCATAAACTAAACTTTAGAATTTTTATAATAATAATAACGAGTCTGCAGATCAATTTGTGCAGAATTAAGAGGACTAAGTCTTTTTCATGAAAATGATATATCTCTACCTCTATTAAATCTTTTATACATTTCAGTAAAGATTCATAATTTCAGTATAACTATCTTGCACATTATGTTAAGTACAGTCCTAAGTACTGTATAATTTTGAAGATATTGTAATTTTTATATTAGTTTTTCTGTCTTTAGTTCTGGTGATTTCATACAAGCATAAGCTATAGGGTGTGGTGGGATAATGAGAAAAAAGTTTAATTTGTCTACAAGATTATAGCATGAAATTTTGCTTAGTTATCCAATATATTCCAATAATAGATTTGTAGATTTTACACAGTTTATGTAAACAATCCTATTAGATGAAAGTAATATAAATTTTATTTCTACTTTCCAATCCACATATCATTGGTCACACAATCTTGTCTTAATACACTGGATAAAATCTGCAGAAATTGGGGGCTGGGGATTTAGCTCAGCGGTTAGAGTGCATGCCTAGGAAGCACAAGGCCCTGAGTTCAATCCCTGGCACCAAAAGCAAAACAAAACAAAACAAAAAATTCTGCAGTAACTGTTAAATTGAGATGAAGTGTTGGGATCTTCATCCTGTACTTCATGGAATTGTAACATACTAAGTACAATTATGCAGGATATTTAACTGTAGATTTTAGGTAGGTATCATTTATCAAGTAAAGTGATTTTAATCTATTCCTATTTCGCTTAGAATTTATTTTCATGGGTGTTCACCGTTGACACTTGTAAGAATACTGCATTTACGGAATCAAGTATACACTTGGATTTGCTGGTATGTTTAGAATAAGGCGGGTTTTAAAGAAGTAAAATATCCCTGCTCTAACTGAGAAAGTTTCTAATGAGATAACATTAGGTGGGCTGAGACATTTTCTTAGCGTACAGTCTCACTGTTAAGTGCACAGGTTTTGGAAAGCACAGACGTGATGTGGATTCTTATTTTCCCTTTTTTCTGTCTTTTATCTTGGCAAACTTTTCACTCAATTTTCTCAAGAAATTTCATTGATAAAATGCAAAAGAAAAATAATTCATATATTTCATGCATTATTTTGATAATGTATATAAAATAAAAAATAACTGAGATAAGAATTTACTCAGATAAGTGAGTAAATGGTAACGTTTGCTATAATTAGAATACAAGCATTCTCAAATTTATGACCTAATTATTTTTCTTATTTCCTTTAGGCATAATATAAATTGGGCTTTTCTTCTTGAAAATAAGAAACATAAAATCTATTTTTATGAAAATAAATGAAATTAAGCTATAAAAATGTTGTTCCATAGCATTTATTGAACATGTAAATTCAACTATAGCAGTAAAATATTTCGATATCCAACTGTGTGTCTTTCCTGGTTAATTTTTCCCTTCTCTCTCATCCTGTGTCAATAAATATACTACATTAAAAAGAAATGATAAAATGAAAACAATAATTACATACTTGCTTTTTTTTCACTTTTAAAATCACTTGGGATAGTATTTAGTAGAAGTGACAAGTATTCTTGCATGCCACGGTTTTCAATTATAAGAACATGTGAGAAACATACTTTAATTTTGCTTTATTTATAAATCCTTTATGGCTTAAATTATTAGCCACTCAAAAGAAAAACATGATAGAAAGGAATCTGTGATTACATAGTTTTCCAAGGTACAGCCTGAGAAGTTGCAACTAACATGCACCTATCTGACAGTAAATTATTGTCTAAAAAATGTGCCTACGAAGGCTCTGAAAATAGCTCCAAAGTACTGTGGAAAAACCAAAGTACTATGGACGGAAGAGCTGAGAATGCTGAGCTGTCAGGAGAATGGCAAACTGCTTACTGGGGGTGCGTTCAGGGACGCATGGTGCATGGGGCGGAACATGCACCTCAGTGGTAGATGGGTGGGGAGCAGGAGGGACCATTTGTGATCTGATAGGATGACAGTCCAGCAAAAGTCAGCAACGAACGAAGGCGGCCAGGAGTCAACTGCAAACACAGTTCTCACAATTCATCTGCTCATTAAATCTCTCTTGAACCTAGAAGCCCCGAAGAGAAAGAAAAATAGGAAAGCAGACTATGACCTGACACTCGACTAAGTGAATTTTAAACCAGACTCAACTAAGTAATCTTCAATGGTAAGGTGAAGTCTCCCTCTACAAAGGAGAATCACACACACATAATCTCCCACGACCTGCGTGATCTTTAATATTTTGGGGGGTCATACTTGAATTTTTATAGTGGTAGAAAATTCAAACACACTACAGAAATGAAATATTTATGAAGACTGTTTTGCATAAAGTAAAAGGATTAAAACATTTTCAGGCTAGCAGCCCAAGAAGTTCAGAGGAAAAGTATTTTTCTTTGTGAATGCTCCTGCAATGAGCCCCGGGAATCTTTGCTGGTCCCAGGAAACAGAGGTTATGCATCTTGATCGGTTTTTTTTCCACTTCAAATTCAGTGAAGTCAATTCCCTCCCGTTTGCTTGGAGTGAGAAATTATTGGGAAGAGACAGTCCCACTTGTGATCCTTGCTCAGTCAGCACCATGCAACATTATCAGTGATCTCATGTAGCAATGGTCACTACGAGTCTTACGCTAACTGGAGAAATATTATTGTCTATCAGATTCTTAAAGCTCAGGGTCTCGGGTTGGACTGTCACTGATTTGTCTCCATGTTATTAAAAATATTAGCGGCTAGAGACGAGTGCCTGGTTTGCAGAAATGAATTCATTAGAGAATGCTTCGTGATTGGGGTCGAGCTAGAAGGTTAATGACAGAATCAAAACATTTCATACTGCAGAGTAGAATACCGCCTGCCCTGTTAAAATTTTTGCTTTTAGCAATTTTAAATTATTTCATACAATGACTGTGCATTACTTAGGGAATAAAGTATAGGGCTAAATAGTTTTTCACAAAGAGTTGGATAGGAATTTAAGAGTCAGATGTTTCAAATGCCTCATTTTGGAGGTCAGTGAATTGAGATCCAGAGAGTGTCTGGCACCGAAGTCAGGAGGCAAGTCAGAAGAAAAGATGGCTTTCTTGTCCAAATGTTTCCACTATATTCTGGGGTAGGAGTGCAAGGTAGAAAGCAGCACACTGGATCATTCTTGCAAAGGGAAGCGACGTTTCATTACTGAACTCAGAACCTCCACTGTGGACACAGTGTCTTTCTGATGCTCTTACTTACATCTGATAATGGACGGCAAATTGTCTCGCACCAAGAGAATTGTCAGCAACTTCCCAGATGATGAATAAATATGAGGTGTACTGTGAATTCCTGCCTTTCAATCACTTTAGAACTCTCACTAACTTTTGAAACCTACATATTATATATATTGCATAGTTCTTGATGCAAAATAAAAATATTACATTAGAAACCACAGCAACATCTTATTTTATGCAAAAGAAGATCTCAAGGGTAAAGACTGATGCAGAAAGCTAACTTGCGATGCTTGGCTGTTTCACTGTCCTAATATTCTATCAAGCCTGCTCTCATTTTGAAGAATTTCAGCCCTGCCATTTTCTTTCGAAAGTCTGTATATCTTATTTCAATAAATTTCACTTGTGTTGGCTGAAGTTCACAGTCAATATTCTCCCAGATGCAGGTTCCCAGTGAATAAAATGAAACCGAAGGGGATCTGTACTTCTGATTCTGTGTTCACTTATGAACCACAGATCTCAGGGCTACGCAGCACTTTTTGGTTGTAAATATTTTATTTCAATGAACTTTGTTTGAGGATTCCATCTTGTATTTTCCAAAAGGCGGGAAGTGGACAGAAATGCCAGCTTCTCACAGTCAGTGTTACTCTCTATTCTTCTCTTATGTTATTTAGTCTACTCATGGAAGAATGAAATGAAGACAATTTAAGGCAATATTTAGGAAAGAAAATAAAAGGGTCTTCAATAATTGAGAAAAAATCATAAGGGATAATTTTTTAAAAATATAAATATTTTGGAAATTTAATTTATGCACTGATTTAATTTTAAACTTTATATCAACTGTGATAGGAAAGTTTTGCTTTCCAAATTGAAGTCTATAGCAGTTTACCAGTGAAATCCTTTTCCTTTCCAAATTAATTTCTAAAAGTGGTATGTCATGTGAATCCTTACACAAAGCATACAGAGTAACACAAATTACCTTTTAGGTAAATATTTTTCTCACGGGGCTGCTTTTAGCAACAATCTGGTAAAACATGCAATTTGGAAACCTAGCTTAGATAAAGCTCTCTTATTTAAAGACAAAGCTAGTGCAATTCTGGTTCACAATTTTAATTTATTCTGAAAATCATGGAAAGTAATGCTAGCACAGTTCTTAGTGTGTCTTTGTCAGCACTGCCTGCCTTAAGTGAAGCTGAATAGGAACTGGGCAGACATTGTCCAAGGCGGGACACTCAGTGTGAGTTCATACGGCCCTGTTGCTGACTCAATGGGAGACTAAGTTTGTGGTTTGACTTTGTGAGGATTTTCTAACCATACATCCAAGACATGCTCACCTACATCAGTTTTCTATTCACTAACTTTGCATCATATAAAGTAAGTTGCTTTCTCTTCAGATAATCCTTTCATATATTTTTGTATAAATGTAACTACAGTCTTTAAAAAATAAATGATTATTACCCACAAATAATAATACAAAGTAAGAAAAATGGGAACAAAGATTGCTATTAAGTATTAGATTTTTACACTGAAGATCGACTTTCTATAAAAACTGAAAGAAAAATGAGGTCAAATGTTTCATTCACTTATCTATATGATGTACTGATTCTTTAAAATCATTCTTATCTACAAATACATGGAAATATGGTAGGACAAAGAGAGCAAATGTACAATTTGAAATATTTTTATATCTGGTACAGATGAGAGAGATTTCAATAAATGCCATGGTAGATAACAAAATGAGAAGCATTAATTATTGGCAGGAATTGAAAGATTGAAGAGGAAGCTTTTAGAATACACCATGAATGATGGATAGCCTTATCTGATGAACTAAGTATATGACCCTTGCATTTCAGGGGAAAAGAACAGCATTACTGAAGTGCAAGTTGCAGCACAGCTGAGGTTGCTATTCAGTGGAGTAGATCCTGATGCTTCTGTTTGTTCTCTGCCCTACGTTTTCCACACAGGTAACCATATACTACTACTACTTTCTCACCTGCATCTTCCACGGACTAGCCCCCTTTCCACACCCACAGTCATTTTGGAGACGTGTGCGTGTGACTAGAGTTGAAACAACTGAAATTCATCACGGAATTTTGGAATTTTGCTAGTTTTGTTGGGAAAAAATGGTGCCCTCTTGGAAAAACCAAAAAATGAGGAGTGACCATGCCCTGATGTCATTTGTAGTTGTAGTTCTTCATTTCAAGTATCAAACTCAGAGGTCTTTAGTTGAGAGGGAGGTGATATAAATGTGTAGCATATTACCTGTGAAATCTGATGGACTGGTGGGATCTGTAGGTAAATGACATACTCCAAACACGGCCACTTAATTCTGATTTTGTCAAACACTGTTCTGATCACCACAGCTTGAACATCAGGTAGCAACCTGGCTAAGAATATTGATATAATTTATATAAGGCCTTTCAGTTATATAAACCAAATTTCTCTTTTTGATTTTATTGCTCTCCTTCCTTCCTTCCCTCCCCTCCTTCCCACTTTACATTCCTTTCTTCTTCCCCTCATTTCTTTCCATTATAATTTCTGGTTGAGTTTTACACTCTTAATACAAAGATAATTGACTATTTTTACAACATACAAAGCAAAGAGGATGAAAGAGTCTATGTTTCAGTGAAATGACTCAAGAAGTCTTGACAATTCTCATTTTAATTTAGTTATCCTGCAAGCAGACTTGCACGGTGGTTTTGGGCAGCATCTCAATGTGTAGCTCTAGACCAAAAACGCAGGCGGCAAATTCTCGGGCCCTCACTGAGCCTCCCAGATCACAAACGGCCCCTACGTATCATGGATCCTGGCGCACTCTGGACTTGCAGAAACACCAGTTTGGAGAGGTGTGTGATGATCAGGAAGTTCTCCAGTGAGGTACACACCCCGTGAGCATGCGCCACGTTCAGAGTTGTAGCCAGGGAAAAAAAATAAAATACTCCAAGAAGTAAGATTGACATATTCATGGGTGAACACACATCATTATGCATATGAAGAACTGCATGAATGTGAGCAAGGAAGAATGAGGAGCAAGATTAGTTTAGGGTTTGAGATGGGAAGATGCACTTATTTAAATTCTGTGGATATACTGTGCTGATTTAACTCCACTTTGCCATTTTTTCCTGTGCCAATGTTCTCACTGCCCCGGGCCTCTCATTTCTGTAACAGAGAAAATATTAATGCTGCTTCCTTGTGATTCTTATGAGGATTAAATGAGTTTGGACAAGTATAAAGTTCTTAACTTAGGGCAGACACATAATAGGTGCTCAATAACTATTAACTAGCATTTAACTCCCTAGTTCTCCTATTAAATTCAATAACCAATAGCTACATGTGACTAGATGCAAATTACATAAAATAAAATGGAATTATAAAACAAAACAAAACAAAAAAAACGCTTCATTCTTCAGTTGTACTAGTTGTATTTCAAGTGCTCCATAGCCATCTATTTCAAAGGACGCTTCCATTTTCAGAGAGTTTGCCTGGAAAACAATGGTCCAGGTTGTGAGAGTCAGAAAAATGATGTTTGTTAAGTGAAGAATGATGCTTTTATCTCCCTGTGGGCACCACATAAAATGGCAGCGTTTCCCTCCTCACTTAAACTGGCGGCTTCTGTCTCCTCACTTAAAATGGCGGCTTCTCTCTCCTCACTTAAAATGGCGGCTTCTCTCTCCTCACTTAAAATGGCGGCTTCTCTCTCCTCACTTAAAATGGCGGCGTCACTCTCCTCTCTCTCCTCGTCCCTTTTGATGGTGCTTACTGATGTTTGCTGAGCTCCTGAGACCCAGGAAGGCTGAAATGTAAACTGAACAAGAGCTGAGAGCCTGTTCACCGTGCTCATCTCCTCTGCTGACCAACTACACTCTTCATGCATCTCACTTTGTAGAGAGCACAAGTTTGAGCATTCCCAGCATTCTCGCCATAGCTCACCTTACCCTCTGCCTTAATCCCACCAATGTGTCTCTTCCCTCAATCTAGAAATATGTCCTGTGGACTCGGTTTGAAGGTACTAAGCAGAAAACCCAAGATGACATGAATCTAACTATATCTTATTATCCCCTCACAAACACAAAATTAGTAGATACTTCTACCCAGACATCTTACTGTCACCTCTTTTTTACTTCACCTTGGAAAGCCAAGCTGTCATCAACGAGGCCTCAAGCTCCCTTTCCAATCATTTTGGCTTCTGAGCTCTGCCATGAAGTCTCAGTTGTTAGCCAGACTTCCTTTCTAACATCTGATTACAGCATACTTGTCTGTACATCTGTGCATTTGTTTGTGCTATATTCTCTCCATAGAACCAAATCTCTCCACCCATAAATACCCACTTCAAGTCTTACCTTCCTGGGTCACTTCTGAATAGTGTTCAAATCACAGATGCCCTAAAATAAGTCTTGAATGTATAATTCAGAACTTCTTTATATAACATAAATTCCCATGTATATTTCATATATATTCCTCTAACTCAGAAATACAGTATACCACACTTATCATTATTTACCATTCATAGCAAGTGAATTAATCCTTTGGTGATATAACCCATGACCATGTCTACTTTATTATATCTGGCTATTGTAATAGAGTAGAAGGCAATATTTAATTGCTGAAGTAGTAAACTTCAATAGGCAAGACAGACTCTGGTAGACATTCGGAAGAGGTAGCCTTCACAAGAACATGTACAGTTCATCAAGAATGCATACAGCTAAATTGCAGATAGCTGCTTAAATTTGGTGATAAAAGCTTATAAAAATCTGTGACAGTTTCAATTTCCTCAGTGAGACAAGGAACAAGCTGGGCAAGATAGAGTGAGGCAAGGTGGAGAAATTTGATGATATTCTAACAAGCATGGCCTCCAATCTCGACGGTCACTCTAAATTAAAAAATAATACTCTAGTAACACTGTGGGGTAGGCACAAGGGTGCCACCTGTCTGCTATCTAAACAAATGCAGAAATGACTTCCAGGAGAATTGGTGTCAAGAGGAAAAGATGAACCTGCTGAAAATGAAAAGAGAAGCAAATTGTAGTTAAGGATAACAGGCCCGTCCACTTGCGCCTTTATAATATTTCCAAGGCAAATGCTCAGTGAGGCTCAGCGAGCAGTGATGCATACAGAAACTGAAGAAGAAAAAATAATAAGATACAGAATCTGCACCAAACTGAGCATTATTTACTTTAGTTCTATTTTCTGTTATGGTTCACAAGGTGAGAAATGAGCTTATATGTAGAAATGAGCAGATGGCATCTTTGAAAATCCACATTCTCATCCTGGTTAACACTGTCTTGGCTTAAATTGTGCAAAAAAATTAGGCCAAATGACTAATCTTTTGTTTTAAAAAGTGATATATCAAACAGCAGATCATTATTCATGATAAATAATAGATGGGTCATTTTGAAATTCTGGATGACAGAGATGATTCAGGTTTCCATGAACAACTTCCCATTAATGCTGTATTGTAACTGGAAATGCAATTACTTGCATAATCCTCATAAATGACACAAAAAGGAGATTTATTGAGGGAATGACTGGAAATTAAGTAAAGACAACGAAGTACATATAGTGATAGAAAAATACAGAGGCTATTAAATAATTTCTCCATAATTACAAACAAAGCACCATTTATTGCATATTTTAATTAAACAGAAAATAGAAATAAATATGAAATGAGGTTAATATGCACCATGATTTTTTAAAAGATAGTAAGATGAGAATAAGTTTAGAGCAAGTGTCCAGGGGTGTTAACGCAGGTTGAGGAGCCTGTTTCCTGTTACTTGGAGGCACAGAATCGAAGAGGTCAGATTTTACTTATTGCATAACTAAGACCACAGTCACTAACAGTGTCACGATGAGCAGCCACTTCCTTTACGATGGCATCATCCAGTCAGAGATAGAGGTTCCACATAGCTTATTCCATCAATCCCTGGTGACTGATACATAATCTCTGAAATGACAATCTGAGCTTTTCTTGTTTCAATAATACATCTTGAGCATTAGATCAGAAAAATAAAAAGTCAGAAGAAAATAGTATTGAAAAAAATACTCTCTCTGGGCAAAACAACACTTAGCTAATCTCTACAGGCTAGAATTTCCTTCTGGATCCTCTTTTGGTTTTCCCGCTTTGTGTTCAGTGTCTCTTTCCTCTCGCTGCCTCTTCCCCTCCCCGTTCTCTCTCCTCTTTCCGCTCATCTACATGAACAGTCTGTCTGGGGGCTGCCCTGTTTCTGACTTCTAGTGTTCTACATTTTCACCCCTCTTCCTCTGGAGCCTGTCAGAGCAGCAGGTCGCCAGGCACACATTCCTGAGGAACCTATTATTTGTCTAGTACAGTGTATTTTTACGGTGACCTTTAAGATGTCAATCCATTGCTTGAAGGTAGTAGATTTCTAGGCATTCTGACTAGCTGTCCAACATCAGCTTACATTTATACTCGGTATAATTCCAAATGATCGAACTTACAAAAAAGAAAGCTCATTTTGAAATTAGGTGCTTGATATTTGCCAAACTAGAGTTTAAAACCATGGGATAAATGATATGTACTATAAATCATATTAAGTAAATTAATTTCTAAAAGTTCTATGGAGTTCTTTTCTTTTTTCTTTTATTCTTAAATGCACATACCAAATACTTTTTGAGAAGAGAATTATAACAGTATTGAACCTTGTCAGCAAGGGGCATAAATTTATGACTTACAGAGTTTTATGAATTTGGAATAGCTCATTGATCTTTAAGGATCTGCAACTGTCTAGAAAAATAAGTCTAAGGAGATTTCAGAAATTTATTTGAAATTATAGGGAACAATCATTCTTTTCAGAAGTTCCATAGAATTTGGAGGGGTGTGAATTTTGATTTAAATAATTTCATTTGTTCAAGTTTGCAAAAGTCTGTAACCCCTTGTGCTCAAAATACACTGATGGGCTAGAGAGATGATAATTAGTCTACTTTCTTCTTGTTTTGTTTTCTATGGTAATAAATTTTATTTAAAACAAAAGTTATAAAACATTCCTCATGGAAATCTAATAACATCAATGATTATAAGTCCATGTTACATGAAATAAAAAAAATTCACTGAAATAAACTATTGAATATGTGCTTTATTCTCTACCGAGACAAAATAGCTTATTTTAAAATGTTTGTCTGTAATGAATGGCAATTTTAAATAGGAAAAGAATTAAAACGCTGTATATTATAAAGTCTCAGTTTTGTTTGAAAAAATACTTGTAAAACAAATTTGATAGTGAAATACAACACTGAATACCTTCCCTATTCTCTCTCTTTTTCCTTAATAAATTAGAGAAATTTGTACCTCTTGAAGTGAAATAGTACACAGGACCCGGACAAGTTGAGGAAAGATGTGGAAAGTGGGTAAGGAGTTTAGCCACATCTATTAAACACTGCTAAATTTCTATCACTTTCTTGGGAAGATTTTGGGAAATTTTATTGATCTCTTTAGATCTTTACTTGCTTCAAAGAGGGCATACTGGGACTAATCAATATTTTAGGGACTGATATAAGAAAGCTGCGCCATAATGAATCCATGGGTACCAGTGTTTTTAGAAATATCAAATCACATAACATTTAAAATTGTAATGTAATAATACATTTCATGATACCTTGTTTTATTTATTTATTTATTTATTTTGTGGTGCTGGGGATCGAATTCAGGGCCTTGTGCTTCCTAGGCAAGCACTCTAATCACTGAGCTAAATCCCAGTACGATACCTTGTTTTAAATGTTTACAGTTCTGTGAATTTATTGAATCAGCCACGCTTGTGTCCTGGCACACAGGAAGTGAAAGTTAACATATGCTTTTCTACATTTATTAAGACTTTGTTCTTATACGCCACAGTGATTTTCAACAGGTGACTGATGTTTATGATTGATTGCTGAGTGAACAAAACACTGACCACGATAAAATTAATTTAGCTGTAATTTGGGGCAAATGTCCTACAAGTTTTTACCCCAAGATATCCCAGGAACTAAGAGTAAGTGCTAAGAATCTTGGTTACCTTACTTGGTAGTTGTGTGAATTTCATCAAGTTATTTAGCTTCTCTCACACTCATTCTCATCTTTTTAGCATAAAAGCAAAATAACCCAGTTCAGTTTTTGGGAGAATTTAGTGAGATAATCCAGAAATGTGCTACCAGTATGTGTAAGTATTCAATAAATCTTAGCTGTTTAACTCTTAATGCTATTATTGTCCAGCCATCTTATAAAGTAGGTTCAGTCATTGGGTATTAGGGGGTACCATATGCAACGAATACATTTAGAATATTTATTTGACGGTCACAAGCTCTCTACGGATTATTATGGCAACAGCAGTGTTTCCCAAAACATGTTCTAAGGCACTGATGTGATCAGTAGCTAAGTGGCCATGACTGCATGAGACATTAAAACACGAAGAGGGTTGTATTTTAATTTTCTTCACTCTTTTCAAAATGAACCTTACATACTTTTTTCACTCTTTGTACATGCACATAACATACTTTGATATTACCCCTGTCTTATCCTACCTTCACTCTGGCCTCCCCTGAGTTTCACGTTTTGGGGGCAGTTTCAATGTGTGTATTTTGCTCATGTTCATCTTCCCATTACCTCCTCTCCTTTCATTCTGTCCTCTCATCTAATAATAGTCTCCCTACAAACTTTATTGGTTAAAATAAGTTAAAAAATCCTGTATAGGACATGCTGCAAGTACATATTAACATACTGAAGGAGAAGGGCAGGCCCACAGGGAGGGTGCCTGGCTGCTTTGTTTATTTTGGCTTTCCTGAGTTTACTCCCCTGGAGAGTTTTGTATCACAGAAATCCTGCTAACTTCTTGATTCTCACGCTCGCGCTCTCTCTCACGAGGTTACTCTCTGCAGTCCTAGCAAGAACTACATTGGTAATGTGGACCAGGTACAGAAAAGCAAAAGAACATTTGTGGCCACGAGACCAAGAAGGACTTCTGCTTCTTCTGGGCACTGCGGAAGGAGGGTGCGGGCCAAGCTGCATCTTAGATGCTTATGCAGTTCGTTTTTTAGGGCAAGTCCAACATTTAATGATTTGATGTACCTACTAATTACATCCATCACGGGGAGTTGGTACATATACAGGCACATCTTTATTCTTTTGAAGTCTTCTTCTCCTCTTCTCCCCAGCTCCTCACTCCATCTCTCGGTTCTCTTCCCATTTTTCAATTCCTTACTATTCATTGATATCTAGGCTACGGCTGTTTTCATACTGTAAACCTGGATGTATGTAATAGAAGCCACGTGAGCCACAAAACCAAAAATATTTACTCTGGTCTCTACAGGACGAGTTTGCCAGTTTTTGCTCTAGATATTCTAAATTCGTATCATCGGAACAGAATATCAGGATTGTAGACCCATGTCCTTGAAGATTGTTGCTTTCAGACACTCGCACGAATGCTTTTTCCATGTTGCCCTCACCAACAGGTTCATACTAAATGCAGACAGTAAGCAAAATGTGTACAGTTTTTGTCGTTTCCCTGGAGAGGTATTGTTGAGGGTGTTGCTAACCTCACGCAACAATCCCTATGAGAACAACATATTTAGAGTAAGAAGACAAAACATATCTTTTTCCTGCTGAGGAATTAGTTAGCATGAACTGCATGATCATTTCAAATCTTACGATAATTTTCCTCTTTCTTTTAGAAGCTAGGAAACTTAAAGGTAATACTCAGAATCCCCAAACTTACTACACTGAGTACCACATTCCAATCTCTAAATTTATGCTCAGTTTCATTTTGGTTTTCAAGAGTTGTTTCTTTTTCTTCTGATTTTTAAATTCATTTTATGCTATTGTGATGTATGCATTTTTAGCAATGCATCTTTTATTAATTAAGGCTGGATATAAATAAATGAGAGTATCGATGATATAGAAAAAAGATCTGAAAGAAAAGATGCTTGAACCTTCTGCCCTGACACAGGAATCTGCTCCTATGCTTGCATCTTGGTTCGTCCCCAGGGTTCAGTTTAGACCTCTAGAAAATCAGAAGGAAAGGAAATACTCTGACCCCACAACGACCTCCGCTGGAAAACTCTGCGGCTGTCTACAGGGCTGCATCTCACAGAGAGAACCACTTTCCCTCGGTCACAACACCTCCCAGGGTATGGTACCATCATCCTGCTGCCCTTCAGGACTCTTACGCAGGGACCAAATGAGACTTAGGACGGTTCCTATGCCATAATATCAGCTTCTTATGGCAATGAGACATGAAGTGGGAGGGGGCTGATGCTCATGCAGAGTTATATTGCTGTTATTAAAATCAGCAGAGAGCAGAACACAGTCCGTTGTCCAGGTCAACCTTCCATTTCATTGTTAAATAAAACACACGGGACTGTGCTGCCCACTCTTCCCTGATTGTTGCTTTCTGGGAACAGAAGCTTTGGAAGACATGCTACCACCCACCTCTGCTGCGTCCCTTGGAAGGCTGCTTTGCTTTTTCTTTAGAGATAAGCAATTGGGTGCTGCTGAATTTCACCCCATGATCCTCAGTATGGTAATGTAAATACAACCTTAGCTTGCTCATTGTACCTAACGAGACAATTTTTCTATAAAGCAAGTTGTTCCTCCCTAAAATCCCCTACTGATTTACTTTTTTCATATTGCAAATAAAGCAATTGAACCTACTCATCCCCACCTCCCACCTTTTCTTGGAAGCCAGTGAGTTAGAAAGGCAAATAAGTCCAACCAAAAAAGCATTTTTGTACCTAAATGCATTAAGAAATAAAGACAGCATCGGCCCCTCCCCCACCATACTGCTGAAAGATAATTACAAAATTATCAATTCCATATGTTCTCAAAATAATCTATGGAAGTCTGTATCTATGTGTAAATCCTAATCGGTGGTTTTTAAAATATATTTTTTCTGCTCCATTCATAAACAGTACTAATTAAATAAAACGCAATAATACTTGAATATTTACTATTTTTCTGTAGTCTGAGCCTTAATCTGGTTATGTAATTTCTTTGGCTACATGCGGTTGATATTCAGTTCTCAGCAAACCATCAAGCTTGTGAGTTGCCACCTTCTGATGTAAGGAACGGCTGCAGCATGTTGCTTCCTAAAATGCCACCCCATTGCTCTCCACTAATTTTACTTAACATTCAAGTCCAACTTTCTATTATTGGATAGTCACATGACAATTTTGTTCATTCTGTAATCTGTTTACAACCACATCTTTAGGATTCTTCTTAAGAGTTTTTTTAATTCAAGTAGAAACCTCCTGAATGCAAGCTATAATCAAATAATGAAGTGCTATTTGCCATATAAATTACAACACAATATCACACTAATCAACATCACAGAAATGTCACACAAACATCCTGTTTCCTTGGTATCTAGTATAACCTCCAAGAAGACCCCTCATTAATAAAGATAGACGGTCCTGACAAAACCCCCACAAATGAGAAGGTACAAGCAGTGCTAGACCACTTCATATCAGCAGTTACCTCCTAGAGAAAAGTGCTCCAGCCGCTCCAGATAGAACAATGTTCCACAATATCAGCAAAAGTTTCCACAGTCTCCACTTCCTTACTAATAGGCAGAAAATGACACTATTCCAGCAATGCAAGTACATCATTTTTCATGGAAAATTGTCATCAGTCCAATAGGAATTTTGTTAAGCATCTTGAAAAGCTAAATATGTTTCAAAAAGTTATTTATATAAGATATATAGTTATACTACAAACTGTAACAAAATGTAATCTTTTGTATAGAAAATTTGAAGTAAGAATTTCACACACACACACACACACACACACACACACCATTTTGTGGTTCTGGGGATAAAACTCAGGGGTGAGAGCTACATCCCAAGTCCTTTTTTTTTTTTAATTTTGAGACAAGTCTCACCAAGTTGTCCAGGTAGACTCCAATTTGTGATCCTCTTGCCCCTGCCTTCCTCAGGGCTGGGATTATAAAAATATATATTTTATGTAATTTAGGATGTTGAAAAGATGCATAGGCTGGGGATTTAGCTAAGTGGTTAGAGTGCTTGCCTAGCAAGTGCAGGGTCCTGAGTTCAATCCCTGGCACAAAAAAAAAAAACCCAAATAAACAAAAAACAAACCAAACAAACAAACAAACAAACAAAACGATGCATAGACCAGCAAAGCAGCAACATTCTTAAAAATAAGTTGAGGAAATGCAGTTCGTAAAGATACAAAGTTTTTTACAATAACTTGAAACCTTTTTTATACTTTAACTTTCTAAAATCAGAAGGTCATAAAATAAAGGTATATCATAATTATAATGGTAACTTGATACATAAGAGTGTGTCTTATAATTGATAGTGTCTTAGAATCTGTAAAATATGCTACACCTTCACTATAAATTTAGTGCCACTCTACATATTTTTTAAAATTTTTCAGGAATTATATCGCTGTGAAGCACCACCATCAATTACTAAAATATAAAATTTGTACTGCTGCCATGAAAAAGTTCTTTTGCACGTTACTGTCACAAACATTAAAAGAGAAATACTAAACGCTACTAATTTGTTTTTCCTTAATTTCTTTTTTAAAGAGTAATATACAAAATGTTTGGCAACACTGATCATATGACTTGAAATTTCTCATGATCATATTTTATGGAACTTTGATATATATTTTACGTAGCATGTATACAGGGACATGGTATTTAAGATGTAGCTTAATTATGCTAGTTAGACAGACTCAGTCTTCTTTATTTTGGCTGTTTTGATGATTTAATGCAGATGAAGATTAATTAAGTTTATGGTAAATTTTTTGAGAAATTTAACTGAAAATTACTATTAAGTATTCAAGTGGCAAATCCCTGATAAGTTTATGGTCAACTAAATCCATTAAATCTGTACATGTAGTTTAATGTTAAAATCATTACTTCCCTTCCATATTTAATACATCGTACCCAAACTTTCTATTTTTTTAAAATGATGTTGATAGACTTGGTCTATCATTATATCTTGCCACATCTCTATATTCATGTATACTGTGTATTATACATACATGTAGCATATGTGCGTATATAAACAATTGATATACTTTAAAAAATTTTTCGCGACTCTGTATGATTTGTTCCAACATTCCGGCCTCTCTGTCTCTGTAGCTACTTTCTTCCTGTAATCTTGTCCTGCTCTGCAGTAGTCATCAGAATGACTGCCCACGGCCACTCTCCAGACCTTTACCTTACTGACAGCCAGAAACGGTTGCAATTATGGTTTGAAGTATCTCACTCCCTGTTACCTTCCATTGCCTTAAAACGGCAGACTTTAACCTTAACAATCGCTTCTTTAGGGACGCTGGGAACAGTCCGTCACCTCTTCTCTATCGAAAGTTCCCCTTTATTGGGTTCAGCAGGAATTTCACACTCTCGTAAATGTCTTTCCTTCCCTCTGTCAGCTTATCTCAAAGTCTTTTTCTGGTTTGATTTATGGGTCCAAACACAGAGTCCTCTAGGGCTGATTATTTGTGAACTTGACTATTTTTCACTTGCACTTAGTGCCTCAGTGATTGCACCAAAATCTGGTGACTTGACTGTGTTGTACATGACAATAACTGTCGTGCAGATAACTCTTCTGAACTTCAACCTGACAGCCAGTTCCGTACTTGACATCTCTATGTGAACTTATCTCATGGGCATATCGATTTAGCGTACCCTGTCTTGGATTTTGTATATTCCTTCCGCTCTTCCTATGTTCTTGTTCCAGTCACCCACATCTCACTTGATACATAATTCAGTGTTTTAGTTGTTAAAGCCAAAAAGCCTTGTAATCACATTACACTTCACTCTTTCACTCACAAAAACATCCACTATGGCTATCAGGAAATCTTACTCATTTTCCATAAAAACATACCTAGCAAATGCTTTTTAAAATGCCTATGAAATGTTGCTGTACATACATTACAATTACAAAAATATAAAAGACTACTAACAGAATGTTTTAGCAAGGATGCCAAGAAATTGGAAGTTGTATAAATTACTGGTGAAAGTGCAGATGTTAAAACATTTTGAAAAACCAGAAGATTCTTAAAATGCTAAATATACACCTGCCATGTTAGCCACTAATTAAACTTCTTCTATTTACTGAAGAAATAGAAAAATGTATGTTTACAAAAATAATCCTACAAGAATGTTTGTAAGAGAGAGATGTCAGCAAGATGGCAGCGTAGGAAGCTCTTGACCTCCTTTTCCCTGTGAATGCACCAATTCAGTAACTATTCATGAAAGAATTCCCTTTATGAGAAACCCGAAACTAACCAAAAGGTCCCTGCACTCTGGGAGAAAGCCAGACTCATCCACGCCTGGTAGAGAGATCGCTGTACTCTTTTCCCGGAGCACCGGACTCAGGTGCATCAGCGCAGACCAAGAAGGGACTACTGCTCCCGCTCTACACTCGCTGCCCCAATATTTCCAGAGGGGATCTCCAGGACACATGACCTCTGTCTTGCTCATCTGGGAACTGTGGCCAGCCCAGCACAATCTAGCTGCCTGAGGAAGAATGAAGACGACATTGTGCGCTGGTAGATGTCACTGACACTCCACAGTCCTCAGTATAGAGTGAGAAGAGAGGAAAGAAAGAAAGAAAATATGTATCCCACCCCTCAGCTTCCTAACCCTAACCCTAACCCTAACCCTATTTACTTGACACACAATTACAAATCACTCTCAAAACTCTGTTTACCGAAGTCAAGAGAACAATGCATGCATAAAGAGATAAATATTTTCAAAGTTCCAAACAGAAATTAAGCTAAATAACACAATAATTGACCTGAAAAAATTAATGAATGAGTTTCCACAGCAGATGACAGCATGCAAAAGAAAGAACCACCACACTTAAATAAATGTCACTGGCAGTAATTCAGTCACAGGCACCAAGCAGGGCGAGAAGAGTGAAAAAAGTGGGAAACCACAAGGGATTGAAGGGACACCAACAGGCAGATAGACGAATGCGTTATGGAAGACTAGGATTAATGAAAGAGATAAATCTCTGGAAAGCTTATTCGAAGAAATTCTTGCTGAAAACTTCCTAAATCTAGGGAAAGTCATTTGGACCCACAAAGGATCCACTTAAGAAGAACTCAAAGAAATCAACATTAAGACATAAAGACAAAGAAAAGTTTGAAAGCAGCAAGAAAATAGCAACTTGACTCATACGAGGGAAACTCCATCAGAATATTAACAAATCTCTCAACGGAAATCTTGCAAACCAAAAATGTAGAATGATATACTATTCAAACTACTGAAATAAAGAAATCTTGCAAGCCAAGAACATTCTTTCTGACACAAAAAAATCTTCAGAAATTAAAAGAAAAACAAAGACTTTCCCAATCACAGTAAAGTGAGGGTGTTCATGAACACTGGACCTGAAATGCTAAAGAATGTTCTTCAAATTGAAAGGAAAGAACACTAAATCAGTGATTTGAGAGCAGAAGAATTAGAAAATTTGTTGGTAAAGGTACATAGAATGCTGCATTATTGTACTGGTGGTGGGTAAATCTATTTTAATTCTATTATGAAACTTGAAACATAGCTTTCTTTCCACTGCCATGGTTGCAGCCAGGAGTACACTCAGACTTCAGAAGAATTCTCTATTGTGGCACAAAGACGGTCTTGTTGGACCTCAGTGAGACCAATGAAATCATCGTCACTGACTCCAGCTGTCACATCTGGAAGCTGTTCAAAGAGGGGCTGAAGAGAGACCAGTACCTGTCCATTCACTGCTGGGCTACTCATGGTAGCCCAGATGTGGAAATAATCTAGATGTCCATCAGCAGATGGATGAGGAAAATGTGGTGCACACATACAATGAATATTTCTCAGAATTCAAAAGGAAGTTCTACCATGTGCAACAGCATGGATGAACCTGGAGAACACTATATTCAGTGAGTAATCCAGTCACAGAACAATGACAAACTTCAGGACAAATACTTCAGGCTTTCATTTATATGAGATGACTAAAAATTAGTCAGAGGCATAAAATAAAAGTAGTATGATGATGGCCAGGGGCTAGAACGGGGGAAATGTAGATTTACTAACCAACCTCCATAAAGGTTTCATCAAGCAAATAAATTAATTCTAGAGATGTGCTCACATTATAGTCAACAATGATAGTCATCATAGTCATAGTCAACAATGATATAGTACACACTGAAATGTGTGCTAAGAGGGTAAATTTGATGTTATGATATTGTAATAGTTAAAAATTATCCTGAAAGCATAAATCCTGTTCTTAGTGGGAGAGCTTCCAAAACTTCTCTACTAATAGTTGTTTGGCCTCTTTCTATTCATAGACAAAAAATATTCAAACATATGATGAGGTGAAATAGAACATGACATATTATCACACATCTTCATAAATTTCTCCTCTACATGATTTATATATGATTACAGCAAACCTGCACATAAATGTAACCACTCATATATTAAAAGCAGTTTTTATATCTATTAAAGAAGGAATGCTTGTAGCAGCTTTATTCATAATAAACGCAATCTATGAACAATCTAAATCTCCATAAGCAAGAAAATGTGTAAACAAATTGCAATATAGGTAGGTAATTAAATACCACCCCCAAATAGATAGAGCTACCTGTAGCAGTATGTAGCAAAACAATTTAAATGTATCTAAAAGAAAGGAAACAAATGGAAAATATAAATAAACCTGCTGTAAATAGGGAAGGAGGGCGCACAAGGGAGGGGTGGGCAGGGGGGAACCAAGATACATTATGTACAGGTACAAAATAACCATGATGAATGTGACCATTATGTATACAATGTACCAATACAAGCTCTTGGTAAAAATAAATAAATAAATAAATAAATAAATAAATAAATAAATAAATAAAGGTAAATTGGTGCAATAGTTAAGAAAATTAAAATATGTATAAAATGCTGATAAATAAATAAATAAACAAATAAATATATCTCAAAAACATGATGCTGAGGGCCGGGGATTCAGCTCAGTGGTTAGAGTGCTTGCCTTGCAAGCACAAAGCCCTGAGTTCGATCCCGAGCACTGAAAAACAAAACAAAACAAAAGAAAACAAACAAACAAAAACATGATGCTGAGATAAAGAAGCCAGACACCAGAGGTAGTATATGATTTCACATGCACACACAGATACACACCCAGATACACCCGCACACATACGCATGGAACATTAGATAATTGTGACCACAGATGTCATGGCAACGGTGGGTTACAGCTGGTGGTATACAATTGACAGGAAAAGGAAAAGAGTATGAGGGGATTCTGTATGTTAGGTAATCACGGTAAGCGGCAAATCGCCTGGGCATTTATTACCAAACCTCACAGTGAAGATCTGTGTATTTCACTGTATTTAAATTTTAAATTTTACCTCAGTAAATATCTCAAAACTGAACACAGAATATATAAAGAACTCAAAAAAAATCAAACCCCCCAAATTTAAAGACCCCATCCAAAGATGGGCATCTGAAATGAACATTTCTCAGACAAAGAAATAAAAATAGCAAATAAATACATGGAAAAATGTTCAATATCATTGGTCATTTGAGAGATGCAGATCAAAACAACACTAAAATACCACCTCACTCCAGAAAGAATAGCTATTATCCGGAAATCAAACAATAACAAGTGCTGATGGGGCTGCGGGGAAACAGGAACCCTCCTCCACTGTTGGTGGGAATGTAGACTGGTCCAACCACTGTGGAAATCAGTGTGGAGATTCCTCAGAAAACTACAGCTAGAGGTTCCATTTGACCCAGCTATTCCTCTGCTGGGTATCTTCCCAGAAGAATTAAAATCATCATATCACAGTGATATATGCACCACCATGTTCATAGCAGCACAATTTGTAATAGCTAAGTCTTGGAAACAAACTAAATGCCCAACAACTAATGAATGGCTAAAGAAGATGTGGTTTTTCTACACAATGGAGTACTACACCACCATAAAAAAGGATAAATTAGTGTCATTTGTATGTAAATGGATGTTCCTGGAGAACATACTCTAAAGTGAAATAAATCAGACACGTATCAGTACACATCGAATTGTTTCTCTGATATGAGAAACCATAAGTGTAAATAAGGACAAAGGGGTATAATAGATATTATGTAAAAAAAAAGATAGTATTCAAAAGAGAAGAGAACTAGATAGGGAAAAGGGGGATAAAGAAGGAAGGTTAAAAGAAAAGTAAGATGAAAGGGAAAAAATAGAAAAATGTAAATAAACTTGTTGCAAATAGAAAGGGGTGGGTGAATGGAAGGGAGGGGAGGGGAAGGGGGGAAGAGGGGGGAAAACCAAGATGTATCATGTACAGGTACAAAATAACCATGTTGATGATGATCATTATGTATACGATGTACCGATACGTGTTCTTGGTAAAAATAAGGTTTTCGCTATCATCATCTGTTGGTTACGCTTATCGCAATGGCCCTCGCTGCTTCCACAATATAACATTCCTCTAGCCTGTTTCCTGTTCATCAGCTACAGATAAACCCTCTGAAAAGCCAGTCAGGTCATGCGACAACCCTGCCTTGTATACTCAGAAGCACAGTCAACCTTCTGTGGTGATTTACACGCTTCAGCAGAATCCAGCCTACTCCCCTGCTCTGTGATCTTGCCCCTGATTGTGAGCTCGGGCGCTCAGCTCCTGAATCTCCTGCTCCCTCCGTTTCCCCCACAGATCCGGACAACATGCAACATCCTCCCTCGCGCGAAGTTCTGTCACATGCCAGCAACTTGACTACTATATTTAAAATCGTAATTCCTCAGTAATTTCTGTCCTTCCTTTGCTTTTTCATAGTATTATCACAAATATAATCTATTTGTTCTTCTTGTGCCGGAGGGGCTCTCTTCCCACATTTTCATGGAAACATCCATGTAGGGAGTGATTATTTGTGCAGTTTCCTACTGCATTCCACGGCCTAAAATAATCCCCGGCACATAGGAGGTGCTCAGTGTAAACGTCTGCACGAGTGCCTGAAAACATGATCTATAAATACAACCACTCTCACACCAGTGTTCTCGTTCTGTTCTTTATTCAAATGTTCTGGTGGGCACAGGGAGAGATGCCACGAAGCACACCACTGGAGAAGTTCCCACAGCTTCATCCAGACAGAATAACCAACACTTGTTTGGGATCACTGCCAAGTTTAAATAATTCTAGCTCTCCAAGATAACAAAATCAATTCTATATGTATTTATCAAAGTAGGACTTTCAGCTTAATACAAAATCGAAGCCTTGATCAATTGCTGTGTTGATACCATTAAGTGAGTTTATCTCAATATGATAACATAGCTACAACTTAGATCCCACTTGGTCTTTAATTTAAAAATGTGCCATGATAAGTAAAGTGTCTTTCTTAGCAGAAATAACAACAAATCACAATCGCTTCAAAAGAAAAGATTTTTTTCAGGGCTTCGAATCATTGTACTCATTTCAGATACCAGCTTATCCACTCACTGCTAACAGAAGTCACTAACTACTCATATGAACTAGCATCACTACCTACTCATGTTAACTAGCATCACTAACTACTCACGTTAAGTAGCATCACTGTAACTCTCTACCATCGTTATAAAGCAAGGAAATTCAGGTGGAGTCTCCATCTAAGTCAGTCACTTAAATGCAGTGAAGGAATACAGTGTATTTTTTAATAAAACTCAAAGAAATATTCCATTTGTTTGGCATTTAACATGCTCTGTGATGTTGCATTTCTCCCAGAAGTGGGCATAAAGTGGTAGCCAAGAACATGCTACATAGGTTCAAATTTTTTTTCTACTATTTGCTAAATGTGGGCTTTGAATTAAGTTACACAATGCATACCTACCCTACTTTTCTCGTTTATAAAATTCAGATGAAAAGAATACATTCCTCCTAAGGTTACAAACAGAACAAAATGAGATAACAACTTAAAGTTGAAAGGGTGAAATATGTGTTTGTTATTACTCAGATTGAAGTGTAAGGAAAGTAGAGTGATTGTATTTTCTGTTCTTATGAATTACTCCTTGCAGCCTGAGGTCTTGTCTCGAAGAAACACCAGAAAAATGACTTAGGAAGTAGAGGTGCTTGAGCTCTTGCCTCGTATGTGCCAGGCCCTGGTTCTACCCGCATGAATGCATAAAGAGGAAAATGAAAAGAATAATGAAACAGTGGCGAATACCGTGCATGTGTGAATTAAATAATTTTTGATGTGAATAGATTTATACTTTTATTAAATAATCGCTTGACATTTGCAACAGTGGATTGGCTTGACTGGCAGCACCCAGAATTCCTTTATTCATAAAGTATCAGTTTCTGTTGGAATAGAGAAGTCTCTGTGCCTCTCCATAGATCAAAAATACAAGTCTCTGCTACGACTCTCTCTGTGTCTGACAGTTGCACAGATTGTAGTCCCGGTGATTGGTCTCTAACAGCCTCGACTCCAGGGAACACTGACAGAGGTTCCGGTCCTTTCTACACTGCCATCTCCATTAATTAAACAAACAAACAAAAACTGATGCTCCCATTCGGCTGTTTGAAACGAAACAGGTTTCCCACCATCAGCCTCTGTGGCTCTATTTCAACTCCCGCAGCCACTGAAACGCAGGTCTTTACCACTGCTATCAACCCAGGGTGGGCTCCAAGAGTCCCTCAGACAGGCAAGCACCACTATGTCATAACTAAGCAGTTTTATAATTGGATCACACCCAGGAAGTATAGTTTTTTTTTTTTTTTTCCTTTTCTTTGATCAAACACTCCTGTCTGGGTCACTATATCTGTTGCCACATAGTGATACAACCCTGCTGACCATGTCAGACTTCATCCATTACAGTGAATTTTTTTTTTCTCTCTGTAACTTGGCTTTTTCCATCAGCCATGCTTGTCCATATTCGAACTCCAGCTGGGGACAGAAGCCACATCCCCTTCACTGCCAGAGAGGTGTTTCTGTCTCCCGGAAAATTGGGGCATCTACATGGATTTTGAGAAATGTGCAACTACACACCAGCCACACGTGTCATCCTTAGGACCAGGGTGACATCTTGTTCCACAGAACAATGCCAGTGACCTTCCTTGGCTATTGGAGATAAATGCTATGCAAGAGTTAGAAAGCTCGGTCGGCCTGAGAAGAAATAAACTCATTTAGAACAAAACTAACTTCTCAGTTTAATCATTGGTACAAGCATTATACTTATTCATGAATCTCCAATACTGAATTTTCTTGCCTTTATAGAGGTGCTTTAAGGGTTAAAACACAATTTATTTTTCGTAACATTAATCCCATACACACACACACAAATATATGTGCACACACATGTGCGTGCATATTACACATGTATGTATATATGGATGGATTGGGAAGATCAGAGAATATGTCTAAATATGATTGAACATGTCAAAATGCATGATACTCCTAATTCTCTAAACCATTTGTAATTCCTGGAAAAGATACATCATTTCAAATGGAATTTAAAAATTACAAAAACATCAAAGTATGTCATCCTCGATGGAAGAAATTCAGATAAGCAATTAATTCTAACTCTTATAAAAACAATTATCATCACCAACAACCTCAGCAATAAAAAGCCAGCTCTTTGGTAGGGACAGGAAGTCACGCTAATGATCAAGTGGGAGTTTAATTTTTTTTTTTTTAACAAAGATCCTGACTTTAAAGTTCAGACAAGAGAAAACAAGGGGAATAGATTAAGAAAAGGGGTATTTTTTTACTTCTTTCTTGCTTCCACTTGCTACATGGGAAGAAAAGGAGAGAATCAGAGAGCAAACAGGTCGGATACGGAGTTCAGAGTCGATATGAAAGTCATCGTTGGTGTTAACAAGAGAAACTGTCTTAGATTCTTTATTTTTCTATTACTCATCATTGCAAAAATAAGAAAAGAAAATTTTGCTCTTCCTATTCAGCGAATACTTGTTTTAAAAGGTAATATATTGACTTCTCCAATTCTAAGATTGTATCATTAATGACTACTATTCAAACAAACTTGAAATCACTTTTAGAAAAATAATTGCATGAATTGCAGGGTCAAACATTCTCTAGCTCTATAATAATGTTCCTCGAATGAATAGTTCTAATTAGATTTTAATGCTCAAAAATCTGAGAGTAAAATGCTATGAAGTGTTATAGACTCTAGAAGGAAGGCAGATGTATTTTCAAACTGCACAGGACTGGTACCGAGCTCATTTTTCACTGCGTTCCTAGAAAAGTTCATGTGGACATTTACAAACTCTTCGGAATAAATTTGCACTGTAAATAATATTAAGGAAAGTCCTTATTTTTGGTTCACAACATGCTTTTCATAAAAGGAAAATGTTGAGTACCTTGTATAATGCATTACTCAAAATGGGACCAGAACAAAATCTGGTTTCTTTTCCTTTCAGTCTACCCAGATGACTGAGAATGGTGGGCCACAAATCTTGTACAGGATTTTGCTTTCAGAAATAAAAACCGGACAGTAGTCATTTATTCAACTCATGAAATAGTTTACGGAGTTGGGATCGGAACTCGTGCTGCACGGGTTTCCAGGCTACCTCTTCCGGAGCACAGCGGCACACACAAGTGCTCCCAGGCAGTGAGAGCAGCTCGGAGGCGTACAGATGACCGATCAAACAGCAGAGGCGCTGTGATCGCAGGTCGAGACAAGCACCGCGTTAGGTCTCTCATAAGAAAAACAAGAGCAACAGGGTAGCTGTCCCCATCGATGTTTTAGAAAATCATATTTGGCACAAAGAGGGACTATTAAGGGAGAACCGTTCAAATGCTCTGTTGCATTTCTCCAGCTGGGTTACGGGAACTTTTTTAAGGAGTCAACCGATGTGATGTGGAAGAATTACAAAAGGTTCTTTGAAGCACTGCAATGACGCATTCACAAGAGAGGAGGCGCTTTGCGGAACTGTCCTGTGCACCAACCACACTTCATTTAGCATCGCTGCAGATCAGTCAGATGACTGTAAAACAGAAAGGAGCCCACCAGCAAGCACCTAGTGCCTGCGCTGTAATCATAACCCCCTCTTGGGGCATCACGCTTCCCCGCACGCAGAGCGCCACCCACGGTGCGGTTTACATCTACAGTGTGCCCCAAGCCTCACGTGCTCCTAGACGCGGCTTTGAGAAGTGAGCGGATCAGTGCTGTGCGATCATCGTCCACTGACGATGGGCTTAGACCTGAGTGTGAAGGAGGGAGGTGAAGCCTGGTGGGAAGTGGTGGGCCACTGTGGGCTTGACCTTCCTCCTCTCTCGATCCCTTTCTGCTTCCGGTATGATTTGCCATGGACAGTCTCTCCTCCGCCATGCTGCCCTGCCTCGGAGCCAGCTGACCATGGACGGGAACGTCCACGAACTGTGTAGTCTTTTCCTGCTGTAACTTGAGGGTTTCAGGTACTTTTCCCCAGTCAGGAGAAAGTAAGACACACCACCTCCAGGCTCTCCCTCCCTTGGTACCTTACATCAGGTCGCCTTTTGGGACAGACCGTTCCCAGTTTCCAAGGAATGCTAATGCCTTGTAAAGACCTCTACGTTCCAGGTCCTGCCCCTGCACTTCCAATGGGGTCTGGAGCCTGGAACGAGTCTGGAGCTCTACACAAGCACGAACGGCCCCGGGTCAGCTGTTATGGCCACTGGACCGTAGAAGCTGATGCTAAAGTGACTCAAACAGCCTCGCATGTCATGTTGGGTTGTTCTTAGCTTGTGTTTGGGCAGCTCCGTTTCCCAGGTTCTGAGACCTGACTTACTCCCCGCCAGCTGCTCTTAGGTGAGAGTCTGCTTGGCCTGTGCCTTTACCAAAGTTGAACCCTTTACAGAAATATCAACTCCCCCGGATCCTCACTCCTGCCAGGATCCCGCGTGCCGAGCCATCATTTGGGTATTGTCTCTGCCCACCCCAATGTCTTCCCACTTCTTGGCCCTCTCCCTGGCCCGGGGACCAGGTTTCTGGGGGCTCACTTCGCCCATATCCCGGTCTGTTAGTCCCACGCTATAGGCGCCTCCCTGCTGCCCTCAGCAGCTTACTGTCCCCAAACACTGGACTGCAGCGGAGTTTATGTCTGGCCCCAAGAGCGCTCATGACACTCGGACACATTAGGTTACTACGAGGAACTGAAAAGTAGGCTGGATCACAGTTCCAAAGGAAAAAAGAAGTAAAAACAAACAAAAACTGCTTGCTTTGTCAAGAAGCCTAACAGGAAACTCACAGACGTGACGGCCCCTATTACTTCTGATTGTATCTGTTATTTTCTGCAGGAGTTACTCTTGCAGCCACCGCCCCCGAAGGATGGGCTTTCTCTGGACTTCTTACAACGGATTCCTGACTGGCCCATCCAGGTGGTGCCCTGTAAGCTTGAGGCCAGAACTCCCAGCGCTTTTCCTCTGGTGTCTGAAGGGTCTGCAGGGATAAGCAGCTCTTTATCTGACCCACAGAGGGCTGCGCAGTCCTGTGTACTGAAACGTGGAGGTGGTCATTTTAGGGAGCCTAAAATGCCAGCATCGGAGTCTGTTTGACCAGTTCCCTCACACCTTTGTATTGTCTATTCACCGCTCTTGGAAATGTACAAACATGGCTTCGTTATGCATTTTTGGATGTTACACAACAATTGTATGGCTTTCAGGATAGGGCTTGAGCAAGTGGGAAAAAATCTACAAACTGATATAAACACTGAGTGACTTCACTGTACTAGTAAGTATATCACCTGTGGAAAGAATAATGCACTCACCCAGACATGAAATTTTCATTTTCACATGTTCAGGCTCCATCCTACATTCCAAGAAGTCAGCCAGGGAAGGTCTCTGCCCCTGCGCAGAAAGCAGCCTGTGCAGCCAACTCACCAGACAGAGAACAGCATTTGGGGTGTGCGAGGCAAGGCGTGATGAAGGGGACTGTGGGGGCAGCCACTGTGCGACAGGAGCAGGGCCTAAGGCCAGGGGTCTCGGCCAGCAGAGCCTGTGCCTGGTCTACTGGTCTCAGCAGAGCAGCACTATCTAATTTAAATTGTCTGTTGTGACATCAGTATCCACATAAGAGCAAGAATTCTTTATTTTCACTTTTTAAGTACAACACAGGAAGTAAATTTGTGACAAAACCCTTTTTCTTTATACTAATGTGGATACTGTTGTTTCTTAAAAAGAACTATACCTCTACACTTAAATTAACATTCACATAAATAATTCTATTTGCTGTTGAATATCTTTGCATTTGGAACTATCGAAAAATGTGTGTTGGTTCTTTGTAAACACTGGGCACTAAATAAATGTTAAATCTAATATATTACAATGACAGGAATTACACATATATGTTTGGAAGGCAAAAGTAAATTTTGTGTATCTGTATCTACTTTTTAGACATGATGAAACCAATTTTTTCTAAAGAATAGTATCTTCTAAACCATTTTCCTTCCACATAAACTTCATTAAGAGTTCCTTTTAGATTTAAATTACTTTCTAACAGCATTACTTGCCCTGCATACACTCTTAAAAACTTGCTAATTCAAAAGAAGCACTCAAGAATCCCTTTGCGTCTCAAGGATCCAGAAATCTTATGAGAAACAATAAGTGGCTTTGTCAGGTAGTGAACAGAGAAGAAATTTCCTCGGTAAGGAATAAACCACATTCGATTATAACAGGTAAAACAACATTTCTTTAACTCACACACGATTTAAAATCCAGTCGCAAGAATAACAGTCTTTTAAAAATTAAGATGTCTTTTCTAGGAGACAATCGGTATCCTGGAAGGGCACAAGACTGGTAGAAATCGATCTTTCAACTCAATGGAAACTCAAATCAAAACAACTGAGACAGAAAGAACCCACTAGTGCTTTTTGTGTAGCTTTCATATAAAGACTTTAACCCAGTTTTTCAACCTCAGCTGTCCCCAACACGAGGTGGGTTGGATGTTTCCTTGTTGTGCTGGGGCCTCCTTGTACCGTAGACACTTAACAACCTCCCCAGGAGTGCCACTCACCGGGAGCCAGGAGCACCTGGCTTCTTTCCTGCCAGCGACACTGGACCGGTCAGTCACGTTTCTTGTCGCTGTCAGAAGCCCTCCACGACAACCACAGATTCAAATTTACCAGCTTCTACCTCGTGTTTCTCTGCCCTTTGCTTTACGCAGGCATTTTTTTGAGCAAGGGAGAATTTTCCTTTTAATGCTCATAAAAATAAGCATTAAATAAGATACAAAATTTGAACAGTGTCTTTGAATCGCTATCTATGACCAAGGAATGTGTTAAATCCAGTATCATGAATATTATTTGGGTTTCTTCCCATCTAGAGAGAGTATAATTTGGTGATTAAAGCAGTATCTGTGCACTGTGGTCGGAGAACCTGGATTCAAATTTCTTTTTGAACATCTAGAAGCTGTGTAACCATGATTAAGTTACTTAAATGACAATGTCTCTATTTCTCATTATTATAGGAATTAAATGGAGTATCATTCCTAAATAGTAAGACCCATAACAGTCACTCAATTAACCAATGGGTATAAGCAGGGAAGTATATTATCTATTATATGTATAATTTTTTTCTTTAAAATAGCACATTTTTTCTTCTAGCTTTTTAATAATTATAGTATGATTATATCATACAGAATACCCTCCAATACTTTAAAGGGTCAAATTTAAATTTATTTCAGCTTATCTTTGTGACCTAATAGGGCAATAGTGTGAATACGTATTTATTTATTCCTCACTGCATCTCTCGTACTCTTTTCAAATAGAATGGTCAAGAGGGAGAACACACTATTATTTCTTCTGCTGTTGACTCAACTTCTTCAAAGCTACTAAGGAATTAATTTGAATGCCCTTTGTTTCAAAACCATCCTAAAACTTACTCTTCCAAGAAATTTGTATGAAACCAATGAAACACATATAATTAAGTTTAATTAATGAAATGCACACTAGACTTTTTTCCAGTATTGTGACTGAAGCCAGGGTACTCTGCCACTAAGCTCCGCCCCTCAGCCTTTATCTATTTTATTTGGCAACAAGGTGGCCCTAAACTGCTCGGGCTGTTCTCGAACCTGGTATCCTCGTTTCTCAGACTTGAGAGTAGGTGGGATTATAGTCCTGTGCTCTGTGCCTAACAGACACATGGTACTTTGCTGCTTCACATTAGGTTTCAATCAGAATCCCACAGACACATTCCGTGTGTACACGCTGTATTTGAAACAGGATCTGAGGAGCAATTCCTCACATATAAGAAATTTTTAAAAATGTATGATCCTTGACCCAAGCACTCATTATACATTACATATATAAAATAACATTATATATATAAAAGCTTTCACTTATTATATAGCACGTAATGTGGAAAATATGCTTTGCAATTCTTAATTTACATTATGATAATGAAATGCTAATATAATATAAAGAAGATATATATTGATTATCAGAAAATAACTACCCAAAGTAGGAAAGATAGGGATCACCTAGTCATCTTTTCCAGGATTCACAGTCTCCTCACTCTGCTGGAATATTCCCTTCTTCCTTACCAGCTCACCAAGCTCACATGCTCTACAATCCCCCTTGGTCCTCTCTTCTGGTGACTCACCGACCCAGTCAATCATTTCTCTCTTCCAGATGAATAATCTAAGAACAGAAGACTCCGGTCTCCCCTCAGCAGACTGGGACATTATTAAATAACATCCAAGATAAGGGATCTTAGTTTCAATGTTAGCTCTACAGGGAACTTTCCATGACCTTGGAACTAGACCAGCTTAGGTCATTCTGTGGGAAATTATTTTATCGTTAAAGTTTTAATTCTCACAGTTCCTACAAATGAAATATAATATCTTGATGTTTAGAAAATTTAGCTGTGGCCAGCATTCCCAAATGTAGGACTGTAAGTTTCTCATTTTCTCTGAAGTCAAGCCAGCCTGTTGACCTCAGCTGGCACTTCTCCCCACAACCCGGCGTAAGGAAACGCACTTGTCAACTACAAAACCTGAGAAATCAAGTCACTCATGAGTCATCTAAACCACAGTAAACAGCAAAACTAACAGGCTGGTCTTTACGTGCTAGGCCTGCCTAATACAGAAATGTCTCCATTGCGCTATCCAAAAGTGAAGCTTACATTTATTTCAGCTTGAATTTATATTAAATTATAACTTGAATTACAGAAGAAAAGCAAAATGTAGTTTTATTGAAATTTCCTGTGTTTTTTTCTTGATGTTGAAAGTTTCTAGACTATCAAATGAATTATCATTAGCAAAACAAAATGTGTTTTTTTGCTTGTTTTTGCAGCTCTGGCATATGAACTCAGGGCCTTCACACGGACACATCTCTGGTCATGTTTCTATGTTTTATTCTGACACAGAGTATCACTGTGTTGCCAGGCTGGGCTGGAACTTGCAGCCCCCTGCCTCAGCCTTCCCAAGTGCTGGGAGTAAAGACCGCACCCAGCTAAGACTTGCTTTTCTATATAACTATCTTGACAAATAACTCATCTACTTTCTTAAATAATTTTTAGTTTGAAAAGCAGGTCTGGAGAGTCTAACATGACTGAAAAACTGCTGGCAGTAAAGAGAGTAAACACAGAAGAGTAATTTCAGTAATTCAAGTGCAGTGTGCAGATGAAAGGTACCAATGGCCTGACCCTGAGGTCAGGGGAAGACTCCTCGGGAAGATACACACGTAGCAAGCCTTAAAAGATAAATACATTTCTTTTCCTCAGAAAAAGGAGGTAAGAAGGATTTTCAGGGGTCACATGATCCTGTGGAGCTGCAGAATGTGTAAGTAAAAGTGAAAACAATCAAGAATCAGAAGCTAAGTGTGGGGAGTGACGGTTTTAGGATGGACCCCTTTAGAGCTGCTCACAGACCTGACCATTTAAACATCAAAGTGCCATGGTCTCCAGATGATTAGCACCTTGTGCCTGACTTTCCTAACAAGGCACGGAGGGCCAGATTTCAACCTGGAGGAGAATGAAGTCGCTTCCATTAAAGGTTTCATTTGATTCATAATGTTAGCCCCTCAAGCACAGTGTTTTTGAGAATATCACATTTCATGAAATACAATGAAAATCTTGTAGTCATACTATTTCAGGTCAGTTTTTTCCAATCAAACAGAGCACCAAGTAGGTGCTGCAATTACTTATTTATAAGAGAACCATCATTTACTTCATTAAATCAATGCTTTTCTTATTCCAAAGTTTCCCCATGGTTTTGCAGCCCAGTTGTTCACAGAAGGATAATTTGCCTGATCTGCCTAAGTTAACAAGACGGTCTCCCAAAATGTTTAGCTCAGAGAGACGCCCAAGCCAGGAATAGGGGTGTACACACATCATACGGGCTCATCCCGTGAAGATCCGCAACTTCAGATTGTAACATTCCCACCATTAGCCCAGCTGTTGTAACAGTATGTTTAACACCACCCAGGGGAATGGTAAGCTTGACGTTTAATGCAGACCAGCTTGTGGAAAAATGTGATCATTTCCTATTATATTACAAGGCAGTAAAATACGAAAAGGACTCCTCAGGGAGATATTTAATGTATATTGATAGAGTTGATCTCATAGGGGCTTCTATACTTACTAACAGGAGTGCATACAGTATTAGAAAAATTCTAGGTCTGGTATTTCCACTGAAACTATATAAACTACGAAATATACAGTTGAGTATAATTTGAATACATATCACAGTAAAATTAGGCTACAAAAAAAGAGCAAAATCCACATTCTGCTTGAATAATTCTATACATGTATACTACTTTTGGCAGCAATGGGAATGGACCCCAGGGTCTTCTCACTAACCCATCTCTCTTTCTCCCCTCTCTACCTACCTATCTAGCAGCAGACTCTCTTCCTGCCTCAGCCTCCTAGAGTGCTGTGATTTCAGGTACGCACCAAGCCCAGCACATAGGCACTTCTGAAAGATTGTTTACCCAGTTTTACAGTAATATAACTGTGCTAAAATTTAATAACAGATCCAGAGAGCACCCAAGACTGTTGAGGGGTGTCAAGCTCCAAGGGGACTCTCAAAGGTTTTGCTCAGAAAGGTATGCTCGGAACGGGAAAACTTCCCATATTTACGGAATTAAATCTAAGTAATCTTACATGTCATGTGACCATGACCTAAACACAGTAAAGTTCAAGCTAATGCAGGTGACAAGTTTTGCGCCTCTCTCAGGATTCAGTTTTTCATGGAACTGTTGGGTTGACAGATGGGACAGATTTTACTCCTGCTCATCCCTTCTCAAGAACACTCTGTAAACCTTTTCCCACCTTTTTACAATAATTCTATTAATTTGGTTTTTAATGTCTTAGTTTTACAGACAAACCTAAATTTAAGGAACTACATTGTTCATAATTACACAGACAGTGGAGATGAGTCTGGAACTCACTAATTCATTTATATATATATATATATATATATATACACATCCATTAATATATAATTCATTAATATATAATTATACATCATAGTATTTAGTATATATAATTATAATTTATACAATTTTAATACATATGTATTGTATATTATATAATATGATATAATGTATACTACAATTATAATGTATAATATATTATATAAAATTATGATTGTGGATATATTATGTATAATTCATTAATTAATATATAACATATGCCAAAGTGTGTATATATATATTCCAAATGTATATATGTATTCCTTATATATAATCTCAAATTATATATACATATATCTCAAATTTTAGATATATATTTTATATTCAGGAGTTCTTTTATAAATATAAGATATATATATTCAGGTGTTTTTATTATATATGTTCTTTCATATATAAAAAACACCTGAATTCAACACAATAAAGTTGGACAGTTGTCACATAATGGAGAAATGGGACAGTTCCTCTAGTGAGGGTGTGAGGAGATGTACGAATTTGAACCAGTTCTGTTTGAGTCCAGAAATTTGGCTCCTAATTCCTCATTGTGTAACTGATCCCGACTAACAGTGGTTTGGTAGACATCAGTGTATTTGAATCGCAGTCCAAAGGGGTGGAAGGAACGGCAGCAGAGGCCATCACACACTGAACTATCTATGCAGCTGGACACAGACACCAGCGCCCGAAGTCCTGCCCACTAGCGCCAAGACCCTGAAAGTGCTCACACATGACCTGTGACCCTCTTTTCCTCCTTCCCCATCCTCAGTCTTCTGAACGAACAAGAGGAACACAGACTGTCTAGATTCCTGCATATTTGTTTTCCTTAATTACTCTGGAAACCAGTGCTAAGACATAAGCATTGTAAGTAAAAAATTATATTAAAAATATGGGAAACTGGGAAAGAAACTAGAAGAAAGAAGTAAGAAAAAGATGAGTAAGAAAGAAATGACAACAGCTTGGTCAATTTTTATATTAAATGTTAAATTAAAAATATTGAAAATTGGAAAAGAACTGTGAGACACTTAAAGAAATAAGACTCTGATACTCCAATTAATTTATATGAGGAAATGGATCCAAAGTATATAATGCAAGTGCAGAACAAATCTCCAGTTCTCTGATACGATATGAGGTGGTAGAGTTTTAGTAGTGGCAAGAAGTATTGCAAATATCCACACATGTGGGGAGATAATTTTTTTCTTAAATCTTCATTTGGATGTGGTGCTACTTGGCAAACATAAGGCACAGTTTCCCTGTGCTAAGTAATGGGCTAAGATCATCCAAAATTTTGTCCAGACAGAGTGAGCAGGAGAAAAAAAAATCCAGTTCTATCTGTCAAATGTCATTTGTCTTGCCTGTCAGTTAAAATCAGGCCCTCATTAGAACATAAACGTTGATTGCTATATTTTAATCCTTCTCTATCATATCAGAAAATTCTCAAAAGAATAGGCAAGACTAACAATAATTCTTTTTTTCTTGATGACTTTTTTCTTGAGACTCATTCACAATCTTCATTCAAGGTAGTAGACATAAGGCAGCAGACGTTCTTAATTGCTATAGTGGTCTCCTGTATATAATGTGCATGTTTATTTTTTCTGATGCTTGCAGATTTAAGGAAAATAATACAATCAATATTCCTGTCAAAAATTTCTGAGAACTATGGATTTTTATATAAAACTCCATTTATTTAAAGTCCTATTAGACAGACACATGAAACCATACATATTTCTGAATCTTGGTGATGAACACTATCTTCTTCTATTGTCTACCTACAAGGCTACTCCAAAAATGTATCTGAACATGTTTAATAACAATAACTAACATCTCTAGTATTAGTTCAGTTTATGCAATCACTTTAATGCTCATAACAAGCATCTTGCTCAGATTTATGTAGTTAGGAATAACGGATCCTGGACATGAATCCACATTGAGTGGGATTACAACTAATACTCGTCCTATCACTCTTCATTTATTTCCATTATTATGATTCCAACAATAAGCTGATCCTCTGTAACTAAATAGGTATGACATTTCTCTTGACTTGTGACCATAAGCACATTATTTTACTCATATCTATCTATGAGTTTTCCACGGATATATATGCCAAAACAAACTTGAATTGTAGATTTGCTGAGAAGGGTGGTTCAGTGGTTTTCAGTAAACTCTACAAGATGCCCAGGGGGAATCACACAGCTAAGATCTGTACAACATTTCTAACATTTAAACAGATGAGAACTGAGGACACTGATACTTTAAAATTCACACGGGCAGGAAGCCTCTAGCAGTGATGATAAAAGAAAATAAAATGATGCAAATTCAAGTGGATTAAATAGAAGAATCAGTGGGCAGGGGGATCTTTAATCAAGCCAAAGTGCTGAAGACAATAGAGGCTGGTGAGGTGCAAATGGTTAATAGTTTTATTATCTACCGAGATCAGCTTTATTCAGGTAATATTTTCAATTTTGTAAGTTCTTGATAACTAAGGATAAGTAAAAAACACTGTAGACTTCTGGGATTGAAATAAGCTTCACATGAGAGAATTTTATTCAAGTACGCTCAAAATTTGAGAACTAGAAAAGAGTTCAGATATCATCCACCCCCATCAAAAAATTGAACCCAAAAGAGGTTAATTAATCTTACTTGAGGTCACTCTAAAGTTGATTAATGGGAGCTGGAGAAAGACGGTTATGTAGGGCAGAACCTGCAGCAAAATACAAAAATCTAAATCGTAGATTTCCACAAAGCAAACAGCTGCAGGAAAAAAAAAAAAAACTTTTTACTTTTTCATCTAATTTTTTAAATACATAGGAAAAGTATTACAAAAATGGTAAATTATGTTGATCACCAACATAGTTTTTCCAAAAATGTTCCTTATATGTTTCCTAAAGCTTTGATGATCTCTGTATGCTGCCACTAAATGTGGAGATAAAACCAAACACAAAGCTGGTATCTTAGTTTCTCACACTTGGGCAAGACATAAAATATAAAATATGGGCAAGTACAATTTTAGACTTTTAAATGGTCTTTAGACAACTGAAAAAGACAATGGACTATCTTCTCAAGCTTCGATTGAAGGTAAATTGGACGAACTTGGCTCTGTGTATGATTGCAAAACAAAGAGCAATTGTTTTTTAGAAAACATCACTTATTTATGGTAAAAGATTATATAGCATACAAATTAAATTATGTGAAAAGCAAAAGTTAATTCAACTTATGTTTATTAAAGCATATAGCTGCTGAAAAAATTAAAATGCAAAAATGTAAACAGTTTTAAGAGAAAAGGGAATAAGACAGCCTGAAGGAGACTGAATGTGACATTGTTTGAACTGAAACAGAAAGTCCAAAGTTAGAAGGGATGAAGTATCAAGCTAATGCAGGAAATGAAGAGTAAAAGGACAGAAATGCAACAGGGTTTTCAGAACAGGTAGAAAAGATGAACTCCAACCCCCAAGACAAAGCAAACCACTGAAGGTAAGTGGCGTGGGGTAAAAGTTACCGTGAGAGGTAGCAACCCGACAGCACCTGATCACTCGGGGGGGAAACAGTGTTTGAAACATGCGCTCTTTTATTAAGACAGACAATGGCTGGTTTGCAGTAAGTGATTTAGAAATTGATACAGAAATTCTCTAGGAAACATCCTGCTAATTTATGGGAAATATTATTTTCAGAGTCCCACTATGCTTGTTGAAAAAACAACATTTAGAGACTGTATGTGGCTAAATCCCAGTTTTCCTGTTACCCATATAGTTAGTTCTACCAAAAACTATTGTATATTTTTTCACAAATCATGACTCTTTGAAATATGTCCTTTGATAGAAATAAGTACACGAGTAGATTATAATCTATTGAAAGAAAGTTTTGCACCATCACATCTTACATTCTACCGTTCATACACGGAGTGATCACCTGCCCGCTTTAGTAAGACTCCAAATTAATAGACATGGGTTATTCTTTTGATCTGGTGGACTACGTATGTGTAATGTGGTCTCAGTGCTTTACGCGGCATGTACACAGCTTCCTTAGCGCTCACCACACGGGCCTGAACTTCACTGACATTCAAATTAATACTTATTTCATATTCAATTTGTCAGCTCTGTTCCTTTAAGTCAAATCATGACAACAAACTACAGTAATTTCCAATTCAAAAATATATTTAAAACATAATAGGCTATTAAATTGTTATGACTTAGATTTTAAAATGTGCGTAATTAAAAATATTCACAGATGATTACTGAGAATATCCTGGTTTAGGGCTGCCCTTTATCGTCTATGCGCTCAGCACAGTGTTGGTCTCATACCCCCACGAGATGGTATTTCATGATTCTGGTCCAAACCTAGTCAAACAAGAAAGGAACCAAATTCAGCGGGTAGGTTCAATGCTGACCTTATGGGGAAATTTGATTTGGTTCTTATCCAATTTGGTTTGTGACCATAATTGTGGAAGGAATTGAGTCCGTGAACCGGCACCACTGTGTTGCAGTGTTAGGAGTATTTCATAGGTAAATTCAGTAACTAATTGCAAGAGTTCACCATGTAATATGTGCAGGCAGTATGCAGAGCACGCCGTGAGTGTCCTGTATCCTGATCTTCTCAAGAATACCTGCAATGGACCACATCTTTGTTTTGGTTTCATTAAGTCAGAAGGAAGTCAAGTAATTTTCTTTGTTAATAAGTGTCAGCGACTGTCCCCAAGAAGCTGTGTATCACTTTGAATATACAGAGAACGTAAGATGTAAGAAGACGGGTCCTTACTCAGAAGCCCTGCTCTTAACCATTGTAGTGCTTATTACCCAATCTGACTCTTACCGCAGAGCGGCAGTTTTCTCACCATCCTAAACAAGGTAAAACTTCATCTGCAGAGTCAGACAAGGTCACGTGACTTCCCTTCGCTCTTATCCAATCATAGCCAAGTGACTGCTGGCAAAGAGTTTATGCCTTCGCACAAACACAGATGCCGATTTTTGCAGTTAGGATTTAAAATTCTGAGGTAGTGCTCTGTCCCATTAGTGACCTTCCAACTTCTTCCTTTGTACTTTTTCCAAAAGTTTGACTTGAGCTGAAGTATTTAAAACAGGTTATGTTTAGATGAACTGAGGAAAAAGGCAAAATTTTTATAAATGCTTCAAAACAGTATTAATAAAACATTCTCCTAAGACATGGAACACTTTTAACTTGTCCATTTAACACACATTCTACAAATGTTTACAAAACATATATTTAATTAAAGTTTTATGAATCTTGGGGTAAACAGACAGTGTCTAAATTTAAAAACATCAGCATTGATCTGGAGGGAAGCTATACATGTAACTGTCCACACTACAGTACACGGGTGCATCACAGTGAGCTGGTTGGGGGGGCACTCTAGAGGCCAATCTTTGAGTTTGAATTATCACATCTTCACTTGACTAGCTACCTAAGATGCCACAACTTCCAGAAACTGTATTGTACTAATTTCCCAGAAGATGATATTGAGAATTAGCCTAGATAATGCCAGTGCCTGTTAGTAACGAGTTAACAGGATTATCATCACAAAACGTGGCAAATGTGTACGAATAGTATACTACAGGAAACAAATGGCCCGTCCGTTCTTTCTAGGGGAGAAAGGAAGGCAGCAAGCCTCAGGAGGTCTTTGCAGAGTTTGGAGTCAGCCCTCGGCCTTCATTCGGGAGGCTGGGTGTGTGGGGCACACCTGCAGCCCCAGCTGCTTGGGAGGGGAGGTGAGAGGACCACCTGAATCCAGGAGTTCTGCACTAGCCTGGAAAACAGTGAGACAAGAAAGAGAGAGAGAGAGTGAGAGAGAGAAAAGGAAAAGAGAGAGATGGGAAGGAGGGAAGGTGGAAGAGGAACAGAGAGCGTGGAGAGAGACGAGGAGGGAGGAAGGAACTCCTGTGTGCAAAGGCATAGTAAACTGCATATGTGTGAGCTTACACATGCATGGAGGGGTCGTGTTCTGCCCAGTGGGACCAGGGTAAAGACAAATCAAAGCAGCACTAAGAGTTAGATCAGCAAGGCTTCGAACAAACCAAAAGAAAAGAACAATGTGCTATCAAGGAGTCACAGATGTCAACTGAGTTGCTGTATGTTAGACATTTTGAGGGCAGACACCAGGATTTTCAGGCCCACTCACAGTCACACCGATTCGTTAAATACAGCTGTGAGTTATTCACAATAAAGTATCTGTTGAATCTTAGTGAAAAGAACTACGAAATAAAGCAAAATAAGAGACCGGCCCCAGCTAACCTGTGAAGTATTTCTTGCTGAATCCACTCTGTAAGCAACAACTGCAGGATGATACCATTTCTTTATGTAATTTTGACACTGACTTTACAGTCCTACAATAATTACATGGATTAACGCTTCCATTAATCAACATATATGATACTATTATTTTTAAAGAAACTATGCATCTGAAGTGGGATACAATGCATAAACATTTTCTATAAAAGCTTATAGACAGCATTTGTTTCACCGTCAAAGTAATTCAATAACTTATATTTCTAAGAATATTCTTCATTAAAGGGAAATCATTTCAAAATGTATATATTTGTATGTATATATATATTATATATATCCACATATTAGATATATGTGTATTTCCATACATTATATATATGTATCTCGATATATAACATATCTATATCTTTATCTATATCTATATCTATATGTATATCTATATCTATATATCTCCAATGAAGTAAATGGTCCATGGTGATTCACGTTTTTACACAGAATCAAAATTATTATAATAAATTTCAACCATTTTCAGTATGTTTTATACATTTCTTGGGGAAGTAGAGATATTTTTGAAAAATTAAAGTATTTGCAAAAATCCCTGTAGGTAATGTCTACAACAACATTTCCCATTATTATGCTAAAATAAAGTCATGTGAAAATATAATTTACTACATTTGCATAAACTGGACGAATAATATGCTCAGGTATTTTTGTGTGAACTCTGTAGACTGAAAAACACAATCTACGACAGCTCACCAGACGTGTCACACAGGTGCCACTAGATGTTCACAGCAAACGATGAAGTGAGAATAAACAGAGTGCTGCATGCAAAGCAGCGCCCCCTACACCGTAATCAGTCAATATACCAGCATTGTTTTTCGTCCCACAAAACCAGCTTATTGCATTAAATCCAAGAAGCGTTTTTGGATTTACGTTTTGACAAATCACCATTTTCTTTCTTTTCTTTTTTTTTTCCAGTTAATTGTTACTGAAAGCCATAGTTCTAGAGATGACTGTATTGAGACAACCAAGAGAGAACTAAGTAACTTTTTAGAAATAATGGAAAAGCTTTTAGTAAGTAAACCAAAAAATGGGTACATGAATGTGTGGTAGAGATACCTCTAAGAACAATGTCAACTTCCACTTCCCAAATCAAACTATTTGTGAATGCTTTCAATTCCTGGCTCTGTAGTAGAGACATCTGAAAAATCATCTACTACAAATAACTGAATTTGTTGTTCGCCAAGACACAATTTTGTGTTGTGCAGACCTCTGGAAAATGTATGCTATTTGTGTACTTTATTATAACTCTTCTTAAAGTTGTGATTCAGATACATACTACTTCAAGAAAACTCCCAACCAAAAATGAGAATGTCAGCAATATCAACACTCTCTAACTCTTGTGGTAAATATTTAAACTACATCCTTTTGGTTTCTACTGGGATATTGCAATTAAGTGTATTTTACTGTCAAAAAGTCTTCAGTGTATTAACCAGCATTGTCATCGGTGTGTGCTATCAGACAACAGCTAAATATTTGCTTACAGAACAAGCTTATACCAATTTTCTACATCTAACTTTGCTAATAAAATATATTAATTTCTTTAAGATATTCAAGGTAAATACCTATACAGGATTTTTGTGGAACACTTTCTCTACCAATACATTACTGTTTTTCTCTCTTTTTAAAATAAGCTTTATTTTTTGAGCAGTTTCAGGTTCACAGTAAAATTTTTAAAAAGTAGAGTTCTTGTACATTCTTGACTCCTCCCCTCCACAGATGCTCCTACCACACTAGTGTCACACACAATAGTTTCACTCTTTAGAAGTCTCTGGGGCTCCACCCAACCCTCCCTCTTTCCCTCAGGTCTTGAAAACTATTGATGTTTTTATGTTTACCATGGTTTTGCATTTTCTAGAATGTCATGTATTTAGAAAAATGAAGCGTGTAGTCATATGAGATAAACGGACTTCACCTAGTACTATATGTTTACTGCACACCTTTGCACGGTTTGGTAGCCTATTTCTTTGCAGTACTAAATAACGTTCCATTGTCTAGATGCACTACAGTCTACTGAAAGGCACATTGGTTGCTTCCAAGTTATACAATTATAAATTATGCTATAAATATCTTTGTGCAGATTTCTCCAAGGACTTAAGTTTTAAATTCATTTGGGTAAATTCCAAAGAACATGGTTGTTGGACCCTGTGGTAGAAATGTGTTGAACTTTGTAAAGAAACATTACCAAAATGTCTTCCAAAGTTTGTTTAGCTTTTCAATACTTACTCGTCACAAATACAAGTTCTTCTTGCTCCAAGTTTTTGCTAACATTTGGTCCCTCAGTGCTTTGGACCTTAGCAATTCTAACACGTCTGTAATAGTTCTCATTAAATTCCTACTCATTATGATTGATGATGTTGAGCGTCTTGTTATATGCTTATTTTCTACATGTACATTATTTTGACAAGGCATTTGTTCAGGGTTTTGACTCATTCTTAAAGGAGGTTTACTTACTGCTGAAATTGAAATGCTCTCTCCGTGGGCATTTTCCGTAATAGTTTTCAACCAGACGTGTAATGTGCAAATACTGGGGCTGGGGATTTGGCTCAGTGGTTAGAGTGCTTGCCTTGCAAGCACAAGGCCCCAAGTTCAATCCCCAGGACCAAAAAACAAAAACAAAATCTTGCAAATATTTTCTCCCAGCTGTGTCTTCTTTACCCATTTTCTTGTCAGTATCATTCACAGGGCAAAAACTTTAAATTTAAAAGACGTACTGCTGATAAATTACTTATTTCATGGGTAATGACATTAGTATTTTATCTAAAAGTCATTGCTATTCAAAAGGTTATCTATACTATCTATATTATTTTCTAGGAGTTTTATAGTTGCATATTTTATGGATAGATAAGTAACTCATTTGGAGTTAATTTTTGTGCAAGGTGTAAGGTCTGGGTCCAGATTCACTTATCTACCTGTGGATACGCAATTGTTCTTGCACCAGTTCCTTAAAAAAAGACTATTTGGGGGCTGGGGATTTAGCTCAGTGGTCACAGTGCTTGCCTCGCAAGTACAAGGTCCTGAGTTCGATCCCCAGCACCAAAAAAAGAAAAAAAAAGACTATTTTTACTCCAGTGTATACCTCTGTTCCTTTGTCAAGTATCATTTGACCATACTGTATTTATGTGGATTTATTTCATGGTTCTCTACCGTGTTCCACTGATTTGTTTATTATTTTAACAATACCATATTGTCTTGATTATTTCAGCTTTATAGTATCTCTTGAAGCTACATAATGTCAGTCTTTAAACTTTGTTCGTCTTATTGTAATTGCTGATTCCTTTCCCTCTCAATTTAAATATTAGAATGAATTTGTTGTTATTACAAAATAACTTGCTGGGATTTTTCATGGAGATTGCCTTGAAATTATAGATCAAGCTCAGAACTCACATTTTGATATTAGGTGAATCCTAATATCCATGAATCTCTCCACTTACTTAGCTTTTCTTTAATTTCACGTATCAGAGATTTGTCACTCTTCTCCATAGATTTTGTAACATTTTGTAAGATTCATAACTAAGTAGTTCATTTTTTCAGTGAAAATATAAATAACACAGTAAGTCCCCACCTTATGAAGAGTTCCTTTCCAGGAAAATATTCCTAAGTCAGATCCCTTCCTAAGTCCAACAAAGTGAGTCTTACACAGTATACCTGTGAAAGTTTGCAACTCGAATTTGTGCAAGTTGGGGACTTTCTGTATGGTTTTTAATTTCACATTTCACTCATTTATCATGTTATGTAAAAGAGCGACTGTCATTTTGGGTATTAATTTTGTATCTCCAGTCTTGCTGTACTTACTAGACCTAGGAATTTTTTGCTATTTCTTTCATATTTTTACTTAGAAAATTTTGTCGTCTTTGAACACAGACAGTTTTATTTCCTTTTTCTCAGTTTTTACCTTTCTCCTCCTTTTCTTATCTATACTGGTCATTCTCCCATCCTTGGGATGAAATAACCAACACTCCTGGTTTAAAAAGAGGTCTGTTGGGGGGCTGGGGATTTAGCTCAGTGATTAGAGTGCTTGCCTGGCAAGCACAAGGGCCTGAGTTGGATCCCCAGCACCGGAAAAAAAAAAAAAAAGTCTGTTGGGGTACCAATACATGTTCTTGGTAAAAAATTAAAAAAAATTAAAATAAATTAAAAAAATGAAAAAAATTAAAAAAAAAAAAAGAGAGGTCTGTTTGGGCTCGGAGTTTTCAGAAGATTCAATCCATGGTTGGCTCCAAGGCATACACGGCATGGCACCAGGGTACGTGCCTGCTTCAATAAGATCCCCAATTTATAGCTGGGGGTTACTCCTTTGGTCTGGGGGATTATAATATGATCCCAAAACTTTATGTAGCATACAGCTTCCTTACATCTCACAGCATTTTGCCTAAGCTTCACTTAAACTCAACTTAAAGTATATTTCACATTTTCCTGGATCTTAGGTTTCTCACCATTGAGTAAGATTAGCTGTCGGTTTTTCTGGTAAATCTTTATCAAGTTGAATAATTCCCTCTAATCCCCATTTGTTGAGGATTTCATCATAAATAGGTTTTTCAAGTGCTTATGTTTTGTCAATTTCTAGGATTGAGTTTGTCAATTTCTAGCGTCTAGGATCATTCTTCTTTTAACTGTGGATAGGATGGATCATATAGATTGAGTTTTGAATGTTGAACCAGGTAAGTCCCACATTGTCTTGGCATATGATCCTTTTTATATACTTTTTTGGACTCAATTTGCTAATATATGAAGCTTTTGGTATCTGTGTTCATGAGTGATATCAATCTATAGTTTTCTTGTGCGCTTTGTTTGGTTTTGGTTTTAGGACGATGTTGTCCTCATAGAATGAGCCAAGGAAGTATTCCTTCTGGATCTACTTATGGGAGGGATTTTGGAAAAGTAGTACAGTTTCTTTTTAAATGTTTGGTAGAATTCACCAATGAACCTATGTGGACTTGGTACTTCTTGTTTGGGAAGGCTATCAATGAGTGATCTGATTTTCTTTATAAAACTAGGCCTACTCAGTTTGTCTATTTCTTCTTGGGTGAGTCTTGGTAGAATTTTTTCTTTGAGGAAATTGGTCCAGTTGTTTTAGATTACCAGTTATGCAAGTACAGAGTTGTTAATATTATTTCTGTAATACCCTTTAAATGTCCGTGACATCTGTAGTGAGCCATTGTGTTTTAACTATATTTCTTGTATTTTCTTGAGTAGCTTAAATTTTGTTACTCAACCTTGGTTATAGTTATTATCAACAAAAATAAACAGAGAAAATTCCTAATATACATACATGAAGCAAAAGAAAAAGAGAAAAGAACACCACAGTTTATGCCCAGATGTTCTCCAAAGCCTGCCATGCTCCACTGCAGGGCTTCTGAAAGGTGGCTGGATTATGGGGTAGAGCCACTGGCTTACTGTGAGAAGACGGGGTCTAGTCAGAAGAGGTGTGTCACTGTGGGTGCAACCTGGCAGGCTGTGTCTACCTTCTGGGCTTCGTTCTCAACTCTGCTTCCTGGATACCGTGACACAAGAAGCATCTCTTCTTCCAGGCCTTTCTACCAGACTTTCCCACCCTGGAGCCAGCTGACTATGGACTGAAAACCCCAGAAAACTGGAGGCAAAATAAACCTCTCCTCCAAATTGTGTGTATTGGGTATTTTGTCTTAGCAACAAAGAAAGTGACTACAAGAAATAAATATCAAAACGAAAAGATCACTTGCTTACACTGTGTTTTAAAATTATGGGTCTCTCATCAGGAATATAGACTTATGTATAATAGCACCAGTTTCTCCAGAAAATCCGGAAGTTAGTCCATGAATTAGACCCAGAAAAATCAATTAAAACTTATACTGAAATTACGCACTTTATATGCTCAAATGACTCCACTGTACAGTAATCAGCTACGTCCCACACATGAGAATCCACTTGTGTCATGTCATCATAAAACGTTCCTATAAAGCAAAGGTAGAGTGCTAAGAGAAGACAACGCAGATGTGAAAAGGCCAAAATAATTTTAAATCTGCCATGGTTATCTGATCAATGTAACACTAGTGGCCTGTAAAAAATGAAATCCTTCTCCTATAAAAAAAGTAGAGGAAGCTGTTATTTTATATTTTTATGTAAGGATACTGATATTGCTGAGTATGAAAGCAAATTAGCAAGGGGAAGGGGAGAGAATTTGAAGCCTTCAGCTTTGTTCTTGGATCTTGGATAACATTAATTTAGTTAAGAATTACATGAAGTGGATGAGTTTTTTTTTTTTTTAAATTACTGTTTCCCTCTATATAAGCAAAAGCAGACTTGCTAAGTCCTCATAGCCTCTTAGTCACAATTAAATTTTATTAAACATTCATACCAGACACTTCATAGAATTGTTGACATAGAAAATTTCAAGGAGGGTGGGCATTCTTGTTTATTCACTTAAGTAACGGAAGCATTTGAAATAGTGCCTGGCACAAAACTGTCTCTCAATATATGTTTTGCATGCATGAATAATTTATTGTATTTAGTACTCATAAAATTATATAAAGTATTATTATTCCCAGTTTACACATGAAGAAATGGAGGCCAAAAAAAGTGATCCACATGCCAAGAAAACTAAGCCAAGCATCTCCAGATCTGGGATTTGAGCCCAAGTCTGTGTCTGCCAAGGGAAAATGTCACCCCTTGCCTATTTTTCAAACTCATCTACTTCCTCACCCAGTTCTGCAAAAGAAATATACATGGATACTCTGCAAGTACGGATACTGTATATCACATTTGATACAAGGCCTTTTCCACTTGTCATTCAATGTATTTTTGATAAATGCCAAATTCAGGCTGATTTCCTCTCCCTTTTGTACAAATCATAGTTCTCAAAGTTCTTTCACAAATAAACCAGTGGGAAATTCATGAATTTTCAGTTCAGTAGTTGCATTAAAAAATTCCCATTGCCACATAAATGTGAATTCCAACTGATGAGCATAAAATAGTTCACTAAAATGTAATCATAATCTATTTTTACAAGACAAAACCTCTTCCTGAATTTGCTTTCACATCATTGAGGATGACACTGTGTCAGTTTCTGTCTACAAAACGCACTATTTACAACATTTGTAATTCACTCACAAAATGCATGCAGTAAATTGACATGTAACAGCCTGGTGTGAACCTCCTTTTAACAAATTTTAAACTCTTTGTGCAAATATCATCGTAGCCTTTCCCTGCTGTGCACTCCCTTTTGAAGGAAAATGCTCTTTGGGCTTCTCGGCAAGACTAGCAAATTTTTTAGGATGGAGATCTATTTATTTTTTCTATGAGAACAGGAGATCTTTGTAAATTCTGACACATTCTCTTCAAGCAAGCTTTCTTTTAGACACCAGAAGGTTTTCGCACAATTATAGCACAAACACTTTGACTTAGATTCTGACCACGCCAATTTCTATGTATTTGATCTCTGTACTCCGATTTCTACAAACAGATGAGAATCCGCTCTCCTCCCTTCCTCGGAGACCTCCCGGCTGAGTGGGTGGCATATCTGAAAGAACTCTGGAGACTATTAGGCCATATGGAAATATAAGATTAATATCACCTACACAAGTTGTACAAGGAAGAAATTATTTGGGTCCCAGATACAAAGGTATAATGTCCATAACTGAGGTAACTCATTTCTCCAGTCCTCTCCAATCTACTCTTTTCTAACTTTTTTCCCTCTTGTAAACACCCACCAAGTCACTCAAGCCAGGTTCTGAGATAATCTAAGAAATATTACCTCTGTCTCACATCAGAAGTGGGTAACCACTGCACCCCAGAAGCAAGCCTCTACCCCTGTCTATTCTCCACTGGTCCCTGTTGCTCTTTGGATCAATAGCAAACCCTCGTTCTGCTTAGTGAAGTATCTTTTAACGTGGATCCTCTTCAGTCCTTGTTTTTTCATTCTAGGACCCAGCCGCCCTGGAATTTGAAATTGTGAAATTGCCATGCTTTCTATTGTAACCATGGTGCCTTTTAAAATGCTGTTACGCACATACCAATCATCAGGACTTTGAGCTGTTACAGTCGCACTCAGGTGGAGAAACAATTAGCATGCGAGAATCACTGGGTTTTTTGTATTACTCTGAAAATTATAGCGATCCTGTCCAATTGCTATAGATAATTGATCACTGATTCTAATGCGAATTTAGCACAGAGATGGAAGAGTCAGACTCTGATAAACACTAAAGATTCATGTGAAATCTGTGCATATGCGTATCAATCACAATTTTATTAAGAAATACAAAAGGAATACATGCAACGACGTAACACTGCTTAAATGTAAATTTTACATAATAAAAATGAAGGAAAATTTAGAACACAAGAAACAGTCATTGTCATCCTCTATCAGAAGAAAAACATCTCCATGCATAATATTTGCTAATCTTACTCTCAAAATTTAAAGCATAAAAGTAATGACAAAGACCAGCTAACAGATAAGCATTACTGAGCCCCAAACTTTCTACTGAATGTTCTGCATCGATTATGTAGTTTAGTTTGTGGAATAGCCCTATAAATAAGTTCCATAAATATCCCATTTTACAGATAATACACTAACAGTCCAAGATAATTTTCTCAAAGTTGTATAGTTATTAATATAGATGCAAATGCTATTTGAATTACAATTTAAAATAATTCAAAAATTATACATACATACAGAAAATTCCTTTTTTACATTAGGTCTCAATTTTCCAGTATGTGTTGATAAATAATCACTGTAAGAATTAGGCTTTAGGGGCTGGGGATTTAGCTCAGTGATTAGAGTGCTTGCCTTGCAAGCACGAGGCCCTGAGTTCGATCCCCGGCACCACAAAAAAAAAAAAAAAAAAAAAAAAAAAAGAATTAGGCTTTAAAATATATTTTTTCACATTTAGAAGATGTTTCTTTAATACAAAACATTTGATAATTATGAAACATGATGAACTTTTATGAAAACAATTTGCACTAAATAGTAATGTTAGGTAATGTTGCTTATATAAATTACCACATTTATTAGAGTACACTATACTGTAGATTTTGAGGTGTGTGCTTGTATAAATTTCTCAACAATATCAGATTTATTTCTATTTTGTAAAAATCCTATTTAGATATGAATGCCATGCAGAAAATCTAATAAAGGAGCTGGCTTATAGGAAGATTCCACTTGAAACTTCGATTCTAAATTTGTGATTCTGGCTGCTTAACCTAGAAACAACAGCCATTCTCTACGAGCAAATATTTGAATCATGTATATAATTTACGTCATTTTCTAAATGTTTTAAGTACTAATACAAGAAATTTATCCAATTTCCTAATTCTCAGTGAGTGAAAAATAAAAATGACTCCATAGGGAAAAATAAAGGAAATAAAAGAACCATAGTGTCATCAATTTAAATTGTGTACAAGTATATATAAGGAAACAACAATCAGATTTTCTACATACATTTCTTACCTGCAGTGGAAACTGTCTACATTCAAATATCGCTAAAATTCATGAAAACTGTATATAAACTTCTACAGTTCCTAATGTTAAGTAACAGAAGAAAATGGATTTGTTTAGTCAGTGTCTCATACGATGATAACATTTTGATTATCATTGGTCTTGGGGTAGGAATGTGGTGAAAGGAGCGTTAATGTCACAGTTCGGGGACGATACCCCATAACCATTTGTTGGCAGTAATTTAAAGCCCAAAGCTCAGCTTCGGTTTCCCTTCCTGTTCTCACTACCCTTGACCACAATTTCTCACACATTTCTAGCCTTATGTCTGATGTCTAAGAATGGAGACTTCAACTTCTTCTCTAGATCCCCAGTACACTTTTTCCATATTGGCTGTAATTTTCCCTCCTTTATGAGTAGGCTGGATTATATTCACTTCTGTGTTTAATGGTCCAGCTACAAGCTTAATTATGGTTTATCAAGATACTAAATGTAAGAATTTTAATCTAATAATTTAAAATATTTCATATAATAAATAATTGTTGATTCAAGTAGCAAATCATGCAAACTTTTTCACTTCATTTTTCTCACTTGATAACAGGACCTATTTTTTGTTTTGGTTTTTTTGTTTGTTTTTGTTGTTGTTTTTTCAGAGCTGGGGATCAAACTCAGGGCCTTGCGCTTGCTAGGCAAGTGCTCTATCACTGAGCTAAATCCCCGTCCCTGACAGGACACGACACGGCTGGATGTAAATTCTAGCCCTAAAAGGCTATCATTTCACATTTCAAATTGACCTTAAAAGGTCAGATTTGATTCTTCTTATTTTCAATAGCCATCATAATATATTTAAAAATTTACTCCATGTTATGAATCTGCTAAAAGATTCAACACATGCTTACTAAATTATAGTATTTTTACTTTAATAAAGTAATAAGTAAGTGTTTTTCTCTTCCCTTGCATTCATTTTACAAATCTGGAAAAGAAAACTGAATTTATAAGCGATTACAAGTTCCACACCTAAGAACTATGTTTAGACACTCTAGAGAAAACATCATTCAATTCTAGTAAGAAGCAAAACCATAACATGTTCTGTAAAAACAAATATGCATTTTCTATAAAACCTAAGTGCATGAAATATGAAAATTTTAGTAAATGAGTAATATAAATTTAGTTCAAAATGGCTTGATTTCACTAATCATACAGAAAATTCACTTCATCACTACACAGAAAAATAATGCTTTATACTTTCTGCAGTCACTTTGGTAAATAAACAAGTTCCTTGGTCTTTAAGTGTTCTTGTGACAGAGAGAAATCTTTGGAATAGAAGGGCCAGATGAGAGCTGCACATACAAAGTCAATATGCAACAGAAACACCTTAAAATCAGACTGATGGAATTTTATAACACTAGGAACTTTATTTTTATGCTACCTACAACATTAAATGTAAGTGAATAAATAAGTCTTTGCAAATAACATATCTGAAGTTCAGTATTATTAATATGCTGGTATTTGTACCTATATCTAGGCAAATTAGTTTATCAACTGAAAATGCAATCTACAGGGCCACCTCAGTTCCCTAAGGTTTCTGGTAATATGTCATGGATTAGATAGTGTTATGAACATATATTTGCGAGACGTTTGCTTCAAACATATTTGTGCTTACAGAAATACCGTAAGTGGTGGAGGTCATGGTTGCATATAGCTCAGTCACAGAGTGCATGCTTAGCCTGTGTGAGGCCCCAGGTTACATACTCGGCAATAAACAAACAAAAATTGAGAGGAGAAATGGTGCATGTGATGTTAGAGTAAGGGAAAGTTTTCTTGTTATTCACTGAGTGTTTCTGTGCAGAATTAGATGCAATCAAGGAAGGTCATTAAATTAAAGTGCTAATTATTCCCAGTTTATTCTTTTTCTTTTTGTTTTCTTTTTATTGAAAAGTTTAGTTGCTATAATGTTTTATCCCTTGGTCTAATATAAACTCAAGGGAAGTGCTGCAGTAGCTCTTGGTATATTATTACAAACAACATTAGCAACTACCCATCTGCACATTATATATCCATGGAAAATGCATCAAACCAATATTTAAGACATGGAAGGAAAATTTAGCAAAAGGGAAGGAACTTATAACATTCAAAATGTTTAAAAACTGTCACTGACTATCCGAAGCATTTAAGGTAAGAAAACAAGGTAACTCAAATGTATTTGGCCTGACAGGTCTAGAGGTGATGCGAGACCCACTGAGCTCCAACCTTCTAGCCAGAGGGCAGCCTTTCATGTGAGGTCTTGGAGGACCCAGCAAATATCCCTGCAAACTTTATAGTCTCTTCAGTTTACAGGAGTAGAGCCGCAGGAGAGGTGCACCAGCAGAGGCTGACTCAGCTGGGTGCCGCTCTCAAAGATGGCTGCCAGACCTCTCCTCCCAGGCCTCCTGCCAGAAAGTCCCCGGATGTGGATGTGCTCTCCCCTAATCCTCTGACCTTCAAGGCTTCCCCCCAGGCCTGGGGTCCTATCCCACCCACCACTGTCTCTGACGACAAAATCTTATCCGTTATTTTCAACCCAACATCAATTCTTTTTTCTCCGCCTAACACCTTCATTTTGCTTGGAGAACTTCCTTCCCGTCTCAGTAACATGAGACAGGCAGCTTTCCTGTCTCCAGAGACTGTTGCTGTGCGGGAAACTGCGCTTTTGCTAATGCTTCCCAGTGCCGCGGGCTTGGCAAAACCAACAGCACGCCCGGAACAAGAAGTTTAAAACTGACACGGTCTGTCATCTGTTCACATGCCGACTTGGGGAGTGCTGAGCAGAAAGTGAAGGATGGAGGAGGGTTACAAGTCGGTAGATGGAAAACTAGAACACTATTCGCTTGTTCAAGTGATCACATTACAATCCAAGACTAAATATACTTTTCAAGTCAGAATTTATCTTTCTCACGCTCACACACACACACACACACACACACACACACACACACAGAGGAGGAACACACTAAAAAGCAATTTATACATTTATATGGAGGACAGAATAGAATAAAAAATAACCCCAAATATTGTTTCGTTATCAATTCAACTGCATATGAAGACTCCCACCAATTCCACTAAAGTTTGAGTCGACTGATTGGATGTTTGATATTTTCTTTGCCCCATTGATTAAGCCTAATAAAGACATACGCAGCTAATGAGGAAATAACACAAACAGCAGAGGAAGAAGAGATACAATCTTGGATGCGCTTTTGTTAAAAATTGCTAATAAAAGCAAGTTTAACATTTTTACTAATTTAGGAAATGATGAACTCATTAGGAATATAAGATTTAAATCCATAATCCACTACTTGAAAAATAAATAAAATCCCTCCTTTACTTGGTTTCTAATTGCATACACAGTGATATGTATTCATTTTTGGCTTGTTCACTTACTCCGCCTTAAATAAAACAAATACCCTATCTCGAAAACCAGTGAAAATATTTAATATCATAAGAATAAAAAAAGAAAACAGAAGAGGATTCTTTAGATGAGGATCCCATGTGTGGAAGCTCATAGCTCTTTGATTCCTTACTTGATGAATATAACTTTCAGATTGGATTAAGCGTACAGACTACATTGTTGGATGGCCTGGATTTATACACTGCTCTGCATATATAAGCTGTGTGACCTTGTTCAGATTACCTCACCTCTTTCTGCTGCAATTTCTTTCTCTGTAAAGTGGGTCCATTAATAGTATCTCCCTCAAAGGGCTGTTGGCAGGTAGAATGAGGGTAATAATTGTAAAGTATTAGCCACAGTGTCTGGTATATAGTTGGCACTTTGATAACTACTTGTTGACTTAAAATAGATTTAATTTTTTGCTGCTGTACAAAGAATCCTTGGATTATTTTCAGCTAGGTCAAATCTTGATCAAAAGCAGTAAGTGCAAAAGGCTAAAACTACAGACACACAGTCCATCCCTGCAGAAAAATTGCATTGCAACAAGCTGGCTTTCTGTGGAGATTAATCAGCTTTCTACCTGATTAATTTGCACCTTTAAGATCTGCTCCCAGGTCCCACTTAGAAAGGTACCACTACCAAAAATGACAAATGAACTACGTTCTACTTCCATCGCACATATCCTCAGTGGAAATAAAATGAAGAGTATTCAGACGAAAGTGTAAATTAGAGGTCACCTGAAGTAAAATGCAAAATAAAAGAAAAATTAGCCTCAATGCTAAAATATTTCCCATAACTTGTGAAATGTTTGTTTTTCATAATAAATATAAGGGATAAGAATTTTAAAATGTGACTTGTGAAATCTACTACATTACCAGCAAAAACAGTGAAAACCACAAACTTTAAATTTTTTACTTCTTTTGGCAACAACATTGATGAAAAATTTTAAATTGCCCAATCAGTAATGTTAATAGGGCACAAAGAACTAGTAAATGATGTTTTGTGGACCAGGCACAATACCCTTTCAAGTAACATGGCCTATTCTGAGTTATCCGTATTTCCAGCAGGTCTCTCTTGTGGTTTTGGTTCCTGGTTAACAGAGCTTGTATGCGGCCAAATAGGAGCAGAACAAGAGGAGATACAAGCCTGTAATTCCAGGACTTGGGGAGGCTGAAATGCAGGTAAGGGGCTAAAACCGGTGGGACAGTACACAGTGGGGAGCCGGGAGCCCAGAATAGTCTTGGATCTCTGTACTACGGACTGGTCCTTTTGCAGGCTTGTCGAGGCTTTCCCATGAACAGAGAAGTCTCAGTGTTCCTGACCACCAGCTAATGTGAACCATTTCACCTATCAGAACAACTCCACAGTAAGTCCTCACGCACTTAAAATTTTTTTGTAAAGAAAAAAGTCCTAGTACTCCCCCATAATAAACAGCAACTCCAGTCAATCATCCAATTTTCTTCTTCAGAGGTTCTCTGCAAAGCAGGCAGCAGGGGAGAGAGCATGTTGCCTTCCTCCACCTCCTCTTCACTTTCTCTGGCCTTTTGTTTAGCAGTCTGCTCATGAACAGCCTAGCAAGACAGAGACCTTCAATCCAGTAATTATGGATGCCACAGCGAAAGCCTTTGAAGCAAACGCGAATGAAGAGGGCCCTTGAGGAATGTCAATCACCTCAACTCTCTCTCCTGTTCCTCTCAAGCCAAGCATCTTATTGCCCCCTTCATTGTGGGACTGTTTCCAGCTCACACAGTTGACATCCTACCTCCTTTTGAATACTATTTCTCCTGGGAATTTTTCTTCTTTTTGCTCCTGAATCACTCTTTCCCTAACATCTCCTCACAGTTATAAATGATTTGGGAGTAGACTAGTCTCACCAAAATCTAAGCATTAGATTCACGAAATACTTGCTGATAGTCAACACCGGGAGTCGGAGAGATACCACCCACCCTCGGTTCCATCAGGCAACTGAAATGTTCGTCCTGCACAGAGCTTGCCTGTAGACACACAATGCACACATCAGCCCTCTTTCTGTTCCACCCTTTTGCATATGTGGATGAATATAAAAACTGACAAGTGTGCACACATATTTCCTGTGCTAAACAGTGCTGTCTTCCTGGAGTTTTACAGAAGCATTGTGTGACATCCTATAAAGCCAGGGGATTCTCAGGATGGCTTCAATGACAGCAGATACCGAAATGCACTTTAAAATTATGAGGACAAAATTAATAATGCTCATCTCAAAAACAGATTTTGCTGGGGTTTTTTTTTTGAATTTTAATAAAAATAACTCTGCCAACTAAGACTTCATGCTTCTCTATGCACAGACATGACAAAGAACATTAACAAATGTTACCAAAAACAAAAGAAGCTAACAAGTAGTTGTCTTTTTATAGCACACAGTTATGGAAAATCTACTCAAGCTTTCAACAGCAAGTCAATATGGGTCATAAAATTCCCTTGTGACTGAGATTTTATTTAGTTTTTAATTGATTGTTTGCTACTATGAGAGACTGCCTAGAGGTTTTCCAATAGGTTTAGAGTCTTGAGGACAAAAGCAGAGGACTTTTCCTATACGACTACTCTATCAGTGCTGATAATTAACATGCCTCCAAATGTAATCCAAGATGGTTAATGAGTCTCTGTTGGAGGACTACTTACACTGCTACCCTCACCCTGGTCAATACTAGTAAGTTCATTCATCTTGCAGCAATCAACGAATAAAATAATGTGCTCCATGCTCAGTGCAGGAATATAAGTGTGCAGAATTAATGGGGTTTGCTCTTAAGGAGCTCACAGGTCATGGGCCACGGAGGGACGCCCACAAAGAATCCGCACACGCTGTGCGAAGTGCGGTGAAGAGAAACACATCGATCGCTGTGGGTTCACAGCAGAGACCGAGTCAGCCAGCAGTGCCACATCCACAGACAGCAAGAGCATGTGACTCCTGAACTGGACGTGAGCGAAGCCTAAGAGTCATGTGAAGAC